>JAUTXW010002004.1:215000-394464 GCA_030620095.1 Kuschelorhynchus macadamiae
TATTTGCTTTTCCTTAGATGTTAATAATAATACACCCAAATAAAGCAAAATGTTAGCGTGCAAGACCATTTAATTACAGTTTACTATTAAAACAATAGCGTTATCAATTAAAAAAAAACCTAAATGTTATATGCACAACAACTTCAGAACTTAAGAGCAAATGGAAACGATTAGATGTAATGTACAATAATTATATTGATTATTTCATTTTTTTATATAAAATATTAACTCTACCGGCATTATTGGTTTTTTTATATAGGTTATATGGCTGGCTTTATAGGAGTAATAGTTCCGGTAATACACCAAGGCACATTCCCTCATGTTCGAATTGTATTTAATTCAATGAGACGAAAAATACTCGAACACTGAATGTCGTTACCTATGCCCAGATGCTAAAAGTTAAAAAAAGTGAAATCATTATCATTAATCAGTAGTGAACGGCAATGCAGTTCGAAAAAAATGATGACATACTTTACCACACTAAGGTATTAAACTTCTGTTGCGGTAACAAACAAAAAACGAAGGAATTTTTTTTTAGTCATCAAATGTAAATTATTGCCCCCCGGAAGGGCATTCTAAATACACCACTGTTAATCAGAGTCGCTCAGTGTTAATTGTTTCTTTTTAATTTCGCTTATTAAAATGGTAATGGCCGATGTTGACGATTTTTGGAACAAAAATAGATTCTGTTGCACTGATAAGTCCGGCGTTTTATCGTTGTTTGGTTCTCGAGTTACGCACCATGAGAGTCAATAATATATTTCATCTATTTCACCTTTTTTACACAGTTTTGAAATACACCAAGGCAAATTACCTTTTTGTTTAATTATATTTATATCATGTCGCTTTTCTACATATATATATATATATATATATATATATATATATATATATATATATATATATATATATATATATATATATATATACATATATATACTTGTATACTTATGCAGGCTAAGAAAGAAGTTTTGTCAGCTATATCATGTTATAGAAAATTAAACTTAAATATAAGAATTGTCTCGAGATGTTAGCCCGCTAGCACTTCTCCAAATATATCCAAAATAAAAGATATGATAAGTAATTAATGAAAATATATTTATTTAACCCTTGAAAGTCAACCTGCTGATGCTCATCCGAAGTTAAATATATCTGAAGAAAAGATAGATATATATATATATATATATATATATATATATATATATATATATATATATATATATATATATATATATATATATATATATATATATATATATATATATATATATATATATATATATATAATGCTGTATACTCCATGGTTTTCCAGTTTGATTTTATCTTTTGGGTTTCCAAGTAGTTTACCTATAGTTTTTTGTGGCTTGTGTATTGTCTGTATGTTGTGTTTCCTAAGAATTCTTCCGATTCTGTCCGTTGTGCCTTTGACATATAGTAAGACTACTTGTTGCTTTCCCGGTTCATAGTTTTTGTTCCCGTTGTTCGGAAACCCTATGCATTAATAGCTCTCTCTGTGGTGCGATTTCTGTAGCCCTTTTTCTTTAAAGCACTAAATATTACCTTAAGTTCGTTTTGTCTCGTCTGTGTTTCAGTTAATAGCACAGATCTGGATATTAAGGTATTTGCCACAGCTTGAATTTGTGCTGGGTAATGATGATTTTGCATTTAAATTTCTGTCTGTATTTGTTGGTTTTCGAACACGGTGTATTCGATATGTCCGTTATTCAGTTTTGTGACCAGAACATCTAAAAATGATAGTTTGTTGTTTTCCTTTAACTCTAGAATAAATTGTATTCTGGGGTGGATGGAATTTACGTGAATCAGACATTTTTCGAGCTCTGCATGACCATGTTGCCATATAATAAATATGTCATCCACAAAATGAATCTATAATTTGGGCTTTAAACTTGCTTTCTCAAGAGCTTCTTTCTCGAAGTATATCATAAATAAATTCGCGACTACTGGTGATAGCGAGGACCCCATTGGAGCACCATCCATTTGTTTATACATTTGCCCGTTGAATGAAAAATAAGTATTTTTGAGGCAATGCTCCGAAAGTTGTATTATATGTGCCTGGAAATCCTCGTTCATAGCAATCTTGTCTAATACATCGTCGATGGGAATACTGGGATATAACGATTTGACATCTAGGCTTGCTATGATGTCGTTTCTTTCAAGAACGATGTCTCGTATAATTCGAGTAATATGCTCCGAGTTTTTTACAAATGAATCAGCTGTTTCTACAGCTGGTTGCATAATTTCAGAAAGACATTTCTCCAGTTTTTGTAGCGGCGAATTAACAGCACTAACAATAGGTCTGATGGGCGCCCCTGGTTTGTGTATTTTTGGCAAACCATAGAGTTTAGGACATCTGCTCGACTTTTCCCGTGGTATGTATATATATATATATATATATATATATATATATATATATATATATATATATATATATATATATATATATATATATATATATATATATATATATATATATATATATATATATATATATATATATATATATATATATATATATATATATATATATATATATATATATATATATATATATATATATATATATATAGATATATATATATTACCGGTTGCCATTGAGAGGAACTGTTGCTATTGAGGCCAACCTATTGCCATAGAGGGTGAACTATTGCCACGGAGGGCTAATTATTGTCACTTTGGAAGGTAGTTCTAGGATTATCTTATATACTTTAATTAATTAATAATAAAAGTTAATTTGTTTGATGTGTTTCCCACCTACGACCCCTTTTTATGGGCGTCTGGATCTCCCACTAAACCGATCTTCTTTGACTCGGTATCGATCGTTTGGTATTACTTCAATAATTTTAAATGGACCACGAAATTTGGGCAATAGCTTCTTACTCTGATTATTTGCAGGGAGCTTGTCATCTTTGTCCAACACCGTATCTCCAACTTGGAATATTTTGCTGTCGATTTTGGTGTCTGATTTTTTAACATTTGCTCCAATGCATTCAGAACTATTTTGTTTGTACTTCACACTGGCCGTTTCCTCCAGGTAAACCAATAGCAGTAGTGAATATCTTTATGCATTTGGATTTTGATTCTTTCAGATATATAAACTTTGAGAATACCTAGACAATTACTAAAAGGTACCTATTTTCATTTTTCAATTCCACAACGGGTTCCAGATAGTCCAGATGCAGAGTATGGTATGGTTTAGCGTACTTAGGGATAGTGTGAAGGTATTTTTGAATTCAATATAGACAAGATAGGTTTATTACAAATTTTGCTTTGTAAATCATCCACTGTTTGATTATGTGTTTCTGTCAACTCTCGATGGAAGACCTTTCTTAATAATTTTATTGGCTGAGCCGTTAAACGGGCAAAATCCTTAACAAATTATCTAAAATATCCCACTAGTCCTAAAATTTTAGGATAGAGAAAATTTAGTCCAGACTTATTTTTGATGGGGTAATTTGGTTTATGGAAATTTGATAGCCCAAATAAGTCATTCTTTATGTTAGAAAAGATGACTTATTTATCTCAAGAGTAAGACCATGCTCTCTTGGAATGTGTAATACGTTTCGTAGCGTGTCTAACCCTTCATTAATTTCCTTCGAAGGGATAAGAATATCATGTAAGTATAGATTTATGTTATACTTTCTGTAAGGAGAGAAAATTTCGTCAATAATTTTTGAAAGACGTAGAGAAGAGGGTGCATTACGTAACCCAAATAAAACACGGAGGAATTCATATTGTCCCTCAAGCGTAATAAAAGCAGTGTATGGGATGGACTTCGCATCCATTGATATCTGATGTTACCCTGATGCCAAATCGAGATTTGTAATATATTTATATTCACCTAAATTATCGATAATTTCCTCAACCAGCGGCATTGGAAAATTATTTCTTTTTACTGGTTTTTTATTGACGGCACGAAAATCGGTTTTCAGAACACTATTTCTTTTTCTACCGGTATGTCAGTCAAGGTGAGGAAGATAAACCAATAAAACTCTTAACTTCAGTCGATACTATATATTTACAGCAATTAATGTTAGGTCACTCCATATGCATTCACAACAGGCGACACAAACATAATACAACTCTAAGTGTGACTAACTGCTATCTTATCATATTACATAAATATCCTATAGCCTAAACAAAAATTATTAGGAGTTAATCGTGTATGGAAGCAGGGACGACCCACATAGAGCCCTAGCTCTTGATCGTGGTCATAATGACTGTCGAGAGTGTTTTACACCACTTGACTGTTTAAGTATTTATGAACAAAGTATTTTTTGTATAATATAAAACCGGCAATTTTTAGTTATTAGAAAAAAGATAAAAATTATAAGAATGTCAATAACATTAAAAATAAGGAAAACTTGAATTCTTCTAGTTACTAAATTCTTGCCTCGAGAACGGGTACACTCAAATTTTTTATTTTTTTTATGATGTCCACAGTCGTGGAGTGAAATTGGTTTTTATTTATGCATGTGACATAAAAGTTACAGTTTTTAATAAATAAATAAAGACATATAAAAAACAGTGGCGTACAATAGTTTTTCCATGAATATCAATTATGTTACATTCCCGGACATACATGAGCCTCTTACTACTATTAACAATCTTGCCACGTTTTATTTAATTGCTGAGATTTTCTAATAGGCCGCCCACCATGAATAAACATAGATATTATGTATGATGATAAAGAGAGATGTAGTATGTAGATATAAACATTTTAGGCTCCACAACCGGCAGAATCATGGGAGGGCATACGTGAATGCACTCAAGACGGAAACCCTTGTATATCTATGGACTTAACCAACACCTCCTATAAGACTGTTGGCTTTACTCGTGAACTAGTATGCTATGAGGACTGCTTGTACCTGAATGTCCATACTAAAGATTTGCCTAGGGCGGGAGTAAAACGTAAACCTGTGATGGTATTTATTCATGGGGGTGGATTTACTGGAGGTTCTGGAACTGAAGTTATGTGTGATCCTCAATACATGATGACTCAAGATATTGTTTTAGTGTCAATAAACTACCGACTTGGAATTTTTGGTAAGAAGTATCCAGAAAAAAATAGTTCAAATAGTAATATAAAATACAAGTGTCCCTGAAACAACTTAAATTTAGTTTTGGTGTTAACTTTGCTTCGATAGAGATGAACATTTTGTTATTAACAAGTAGACTTTAAGTTAACCGATTAAATTAATTTCTTCTTTCCCAAAAATAAACTTTATTATGTTTTAAAATGTTTAATACAGAATAATTGTTTGTTTTTTAATTTTTAATACATGTAAATTAAGGTATTAGTTTAGAAATTCAAAGTTGTTTTGAAGGTAAAGTAAAGTAGGTACATAGAGTCTTATTTAAAACTATATGAAAAAGTAAAAATTAATTTTCCATGCAAATCTAAAGCTAGTAATATTTAAAATAAAATTCATTCATTTTTAGCAACCTCACCAGGATATCAGTTTCTTATACTAATATGTATTATATATAGTAATAAAGAATACAAATATTTTATATGTATGTTATGCTTGATGCAAAGTGGGCATGCTTTTAAAAATTTTATGTACAGATTAAAAAATTGCATTTTTTTGTAGTATGTAGGTGTCTGTTTTATTATAGTGTAAGATATTAAAAATAGGTAAGTAAATTTATAAATAAATAATTTATTTTAGGGTTTCTAAGTATGGATGATACTAGTCTAGGTGTTCCAGGAAATGCAGGTCTAAAAGACCAGGCATTTGCTCTCAAATGGATTCAAGAAAACATTTCTAATTTTAATGGAGATCCAAATAACGTCACGATATTTGGTGCTAGCGCAGGTGGGGCATCAATACAATTTCAGGTTGGTAAGCTTAATTATCTCTATTAAACTTCTTAGTTAGGTAATGGTTTAAACCAATATATTTATATATATATATATATATATATATATATATATATATATATATATATATATATATATATAATATATATATATATATTTATGACACAGAATATAGAGTACACGCAATAATTTTTTTACCTTTTCAGATATCGCTTTGAAACTTAGGTACGTTTAGTAACTCATTAAAATGCGTATTTTGACAGATAATTGGATTACACATCACTTCGAGTTTAACCGGAAGTGACCTAAACTTCAGTATATGAAAAAGGAACCCTGTAGATTTTTTTACCAATTTCTATAAACTGGAATATAGACATTAAAGTTTTAGAATCGCTAACACTGCTTATATACAGGTATGGGTATGAAATGGACAACCTAAGCCTGGCCATTTAAGTTAAAATATTATAAACAAATCTAACACATGTTGAGACTAAATAAAAGATTTAGTTATTGTCTACTAAAAATGTTGGGTAAATAAATCTTAACATAGTTTAACTAATAAAAAAGGTAAATTTTGATTTAGTAGTTTCCCCGATAGAAAATTATGTAGCTCGGAGGAAAAATCGAAATATTGTTGTAATTTAACGACAAAAGGATAATTTGTCGCACATTATTGGAAACGTAATTTAACGAGAAATTAAACGGATAAATAAAATATACAAGGTCCAAATTAAATTTTGGCAGAAAATTTACATTAAAAATAGTCATTTTAATTTTGACACTGTCTTTTGTTTTATATGTCATATAATGAATATAACATTTTTCAGAAAACCGGTTTTATGGCCACCATTTTGGAAGAAAAATAAAACTTGTGATACATCATTTTACACATAATACAACTATGAAAAAAAATATGCAGGGTTTCTTTTAATATATTAAGGTTTAGGTCACTTCCGGTTAAACAAACAAACATAAAAATACTTGGTTTTCCCAAACGTAATAGACAATATTAAATAGGTATGTAAAAATAAATATAAATTACCTAAACTAATCTAATTTAGGCAAATAAAAAAAACCAGGTTCAACAAAATCGAATAAACATCCATGTTATACAATGTATTAGCATCATATTGTTATGGTATGACGAAATTAAGTATATGCTGTAACAGCAAAGCACACTCTTCTTGCTTTTAAAGAAGTAAATGTGTCTATCTGTGTTAATGTTAATTTTTTGAGCTGCTTCATTTTCGATAGATAATAAAGCAAGCGCACCAAGCCTACCCGGCGACATTGAACTATTTGCAGTTTTTAATTAGTTTCAGTTTTGAAAATGAAAATGATTGTGGTAGTTACTTCCTCAAAAGTTGTAGACAAAATGTCCAAAATGTCATAGTCTATTATCAGTAATCGTAAAAGATCTATGTTCGGCAATTTATTTTAACTTTTCTTTAAATAAATTTGTTAGTTTTAATATTTCAACGGGAAATTTTTCAGACAAATCCAATGCCAATATGCCAATTTTTCAGCTGCTTTTAAAATATCAGCTTTAAAGTTGGAGTTAAAAATGGTGGATCAATAACTTTAAAATAATCGGTTATCTTATTTAGAGTTGAAAATCTTTCTTTAATTTGTGCAATAATGGTATCAAAAGATAAAAGAAATACACTTACTTTCAAATTTTTTTCAGCAACCGTTATTCGTTAATTCACTGAAAAAAAGCTTAGTTCTTTTAATTATTTTGTTTTCAAATGTCGATAGTATGCCCAATTTATGCGACAATTCAACAGCAGCATCTTTAAAGTTTTCAAAATTGTTTCGTATTTCTTTAACTTGGGTTTAAATACTTGGGAACAGCGATGAGGCTTTGAAAATATAACACTTTTTCTTTGCAAAAGTTTGGAAACTGGACCCATAAAACTTAATTTTTTTGTTTCCATTACTATCAGAATAACGGTCTCAAAGTTAGCTGCTTTTGATGAAATGGCATTTAAAAGAATATAGGGCATCATGCCTAGAAGACCATCTTGTTGGACAAAGACTCTTTAATATATGTTTTTTAGCTTCAAATTCAGTCTTTAGTAACTCCCATGGAATGATATTCTAATAATAAATACATTCAGTCTTTCTACCATATCATAAAACTTAACTAGTTCAGGAACTAATTTTACAGAGTCATTTAATACCAGATTCAAATTATGTGCCGCACAAATGGCGCTGCAGGTTTGTTTTTTAAAATTAAATATATCTAATAATAATGCTAATTTGATCAGTTTTAGCTTTGTCTTTAGTAAAAAAGTAAATTAGATGAAGCTAATTGTTAATGTAACATTGATTATCCTATCAAGAACTTAATACCAAAATTGTTCTTCAGATAAAAACAAATTTGTAACGGTAAATATATACAATTATTAGATGTCCATTGTGTATAAATAACACAAGCCCTTTGATGGCTCTTAGAGTTTCCATGCTGCTGAAGTTTTTGTAAATAATAAGTATTTGAAAAACATCTATTATCTTCGTCAACAGAAACGTAGCTACTACAAATTCATTGCAAATATCTCTATTAATTTGTTTTACTTGAAAAAAAATATGTACCTTCGGTAACTTCCTTCTGTGTTCTGCAAAATCGGCTTGTATTACTACGGTAAATATTAAATTAGTAAATGAGTCTGGCTTGAAACAAAAGTTTTTAAATATTTAGACTTATTTTTTTATTTTCATATAATTCATAAATATTTATATACAAAAGCAACTGTTTTTTGCTGCTCTAATTTGTAAAAATAAATTATTTAAAAATATTTTTGGTTTTAATACTTAGACACAACGACCCAATGCATTTTAATTACTTTATTTTTTAAAATATTTCTTTCTCTGCTTTTTTTCAATGAGAAGTAGAGAAAAAGTTGTTATTATAGATATACAATACGTATAATAACATGAAATAAACGTGGCGCTTTCGGTTAAGAAGATATGTTTATAAGCTATTAGTTTCGACACACGTGGGTAGCCAAAAAATTGTGTAAATCGTAAACGACTATTGTTTATGACATTACTTACCTTGTGAAACCCTACATCAAAACTGCGTCGTAACTTAATTGTACTATTGTTTTTGAAATTTGTTGTTGATTATTGACCAGTAACCAGCGCTTTTTTTCTCTTCTCACTTTAACTTAAATCACGCGACAAGCGTTCCGTGAATGGTGATCAGTGACGTTATATCAATAAACATGAATATAGATGCGGATTGCCATACGATGAACACCCTGTAGTTACGCCACTGTGTTTGTCAAGCCGAAATTTACCATTCTCTTGAATGGTTATATTGCCATGCGTATATAAGAATTTATTACAATGATTTTGTTTTATTTACAGTTCTCTCATATATACATAAGTGTATACAAACATTCATTCACGTACCATACTTACTTAAATAGAACCACTGCTTTGATACTCCAGTTTGTAGAAAGGATTTGCTTGAAAAACAATCCAAATGACAATAAAATAGTTAGTCACGTGATTTATCTTACTTCTCAAATTTGATTTTGTTTTTTCAAAAAATGACAAAACACTGCTTTTCTCTAAAAAATTTAAAAAATACTAAAGGAAAATTATATACATTTATTGATTTCATACTTATATACCGAATTTCTCGGTTGACTTAAATTTTAAATGTGCAAACCTGAATTAAACTATCACTGCAATGTTAATAATATTATAGTTCGATGAAGAATTTATTCAGTTGTTTTCATACGCTATTTTATAATTTAGTCTTTATTTGGTTATTTCAACAATTTAATGAAAATATTTTATTTATCTTTAGAAAAACGATATAAAATAGAAAAAAGGCTTTTGTTAATTTTGTTTCTATTAAAAAGTAAATAGATATATATTAACTTAATAAATAACTCAATTCAAAAATATTGTACATGAAAATGTGGAAACTGGATAAACTTCATCATTTCGCGTACTTTTTTTGGACCCATTCATGTTTTCATCACGAAAATGGCATGTAAAATAAAATATTAGCTAAAAAATTGAATTTAGACGATGAATGTATCAAAAATAAATAGTTTAATTCAAGTTTGCTTACATTCGGTAACGAAAAGTAAAAAAAAAATTAAAAAATTTGAACTCTACCAATAGCGCTAAAATTTGGTACATGGCTATAAAATCAAAAGATAAACAATTTTTTCCTTTACCATTCTTTCTTTGCATTATTTTCCAAAGAAAAACTTGCCTACTCAAGTTTTACTTAAGCTAATAAATAAAAAAAAAATTCCCCATGATGCAGACTTTACTGGTCCAGTGTTCACACTATATATATATATATATATATATATATATATATATATATATATATATATATATATATATATATATATATATATATATATATATATATATATATATATATATATATATATATATATATATATATATATATATATATATATATATATATATATATATATATATATATATATATATATATATATATATATATATATATATATATATATATATATATATATATATATATATATATATATATATATATATATATATATATATATATATATATATATATATATATATATATATATATATATATATAGTAGGCCGCTACGTGTAAAAATTATATTTTTGCTTTGCTTATATTTATATATACAAAGATAGTTCGGACTTTTTCAGTAATATAAATACTTGGAAATCTTGGAATATCAATAAAATTAAAGTAATGTTATTAAATTAAACACGGGCGATTAAGTAATTCGATTGGTGGTCTTAATGTTTGATTTTCCAGCTTATGTTTTTCGTCTAAGCTGATATTACATGTTTCGTTATTCGTTTACTCTTAGGGGGTCGTTTTATAGCAATTTCCGCTAAATTTTCAATGTCGATATGGCGTCAAAAAGAATGAAGAACTGCTGGCTCTCATTTTCATATGATATATTGTAATATCTAATTTTTGACTACTCCATGGACATATTGGACTTTGCTTGATTTTCTGTCAGTATTGGTGGATGCTGTTGCTGTTGCACCTTCAGCGCTTCTTCACACTTGTTAATATATTATCACAATAACAATGAACTAGTCATGACAACGTTGTACTTCATCTGCAATTTCTTGTATTTCTTTCTACTAACCGACAGCTAAATTTGCAATTACTCTAGACATAGTGAGAAAATTAATTAATTAATAGTTTAATTACTACAAAATTAGTTTGTAAGAAAGAATTTTAATAAAACATTTTTGGTGATAAAGTAATTTTCATGAACTTATATTTAGGTGATTTCCCCCACAACGAAAGGTTTATTTCATAAAGCTATAGCACAGAGTGGTTCTGTGTTGAATCCATGGGCGTGGGGCCAAAAAAATTCTTTAGAGGTTGCGGAAAAACTAGGAAAGAAAGTGACTACTGACAAAGAAGCCTTTAAAGTTTTAATGGATGTTCCTGCAAACGATCTCTTTAAGGCCGCTTTATCACTTCCAGATGTAAGTATGTGTTTTGTGCCTATTAAAAGAAAGTAGAAATCCCAATTAATCGATTTGTTTCAATGTTTTTATCTATTAATTTCATATTTCAATACTTCAATTTTGATTATTCATGTATTATCTATGGATAAAAAATTCAACGTAGTGTTAAGAAGTAAATATTTATAAATGCACACATTTAGGTACCGATAAATGTAGAAACATGAGAGATTTAAGTTGATAGGGATATCCATTTTTTATAGATACTAATTGACGCCTGCAAAAGAAGACCTTTTGGTCCTGTAATAGAGAAGCCAAATCCAACGGCATTTTTATCTGAAGACCCAACATTAATTTTGAGTTCTGGAAGATACAATCAGGTCCCCATTATACAAGGTAAATTAAAACATTCATGGGTCGACTGCTGTAGGAATATATTTATACATGTATGACCTGATACAGTGTGAACCACGCAGTTTAAAGTTTTAGCTAAATCAATCCTTTGTAAAGAAGTAGTTAAACACTAAAAATTCCTCAAAATAAATTTCGAAACTCCTTCAGTAATTTTTCAGTGAATCATAATTTAGAATACATTTATTTTGATCTGCTACTGATTAATTACATTTTTATCACAAGAATTCCATCTACTAAATTTCAAATATTTTTTCGGAATAAAAAAAGATACGGCATATCGGAAGTATTTTAGGTTATGTTGTCTGCCAAAGCCCAAACCACAGGGAAAATCGGTTTTTTTTTAAAAAATACTTTTTGAGTTATGCTACCAACAGAACGATTAACTGACCAAATGGAAAACATGTTTTCTTAGCACTACCTTTCGGTCAAATGAAAATTTTCAAAACCTGCGATTAATGATATAATCGGAGAAAAAACGAGAACTTACGGCTTGGGACCAGCGTTGCTAGTCATGGTACTTTAATACCATTTTTGGTATTTTTTAAAGTGAGTTTGTACGTTGGTATTCTAAAACAGAATGTGTCATTTTAAAATGTATTAATTCCGATACTCCTAAGCTAATAACATAGGACAGTTTCATTTTGAATTATCTTATCCCTTTCATACTTTTATTCTACAATTAAGTTGAGATCACAATATTTGCATTACATGCTCTGATGACTGCATGAATGACCTAAAACAACCTTTATAAGTGGCCGATTTGCCTTATTTTGGAAAATGATCGCATAAATAAAAATGATCTAAAATGACCGGTCATTTACCTCTATAAGTGAACAATTAATAAATGACTGAATTAAAAAAAGTATTAATTGTCTCTTTTATTTAACAGATCAACTTTGTTTGGTATCAATTGAAAGATTAAGGCATATTGTAAAAATCTGATACTGCCTATAAAAAAAGCAACGCTTGCCGATGACTATACCTTAAAAATTCAAAAGAACCGGAACAGTCAGACATCTCACTACGTAATGAATTTAAATTTCTAAATGCTTCAAATTTGGTATACGATGTTCAATATTTATTTTCGAATGGATGGTGATAGCAATGTGGCCAAATTTAATATTTTCCAAAAAATAAGTATACTTGGTTTTTTTAAACGTAATTTCATATTTTTTTGGATAAACTCTGCAAATGTTAATATTATATAAAATCTTTATTTTAAATATTTTTGAAGATATGACAATAACATTTTTCGTAAAAAATACCCGAACGGCCAAATATTTTGGATTTTGATATGGTTATATTAACAATATTGCCAGGTTTACCACTTTCGCAGAAAGAAAAAGAAGCAGTGGCTTTTTAATGTAACCCAATGGCTATTTTTGTTAATTGCGTTTAATTCTGCCGACGTAATTACCGCCCTCTAATCTATAGTTCAGATTTTTTCTTTTTTTTATTTGTAGATATAGAATTAAATTAAAAAACACGTTTAGATATTTCCTGTAAAATTAGTAAACATTGCCAGTATATCATCCTATCCAGCACGATCAGTAAGTCTCGTCTGCAAAACCTGGTGCATTTGATTTTAGTAAGTACTGTAGTCCGAGTACCCATTGCATCTGTAATTACATAATATTCCCATAGCAAATATGTCATTTAAGTTCCTTCGGTTGCTTTAAATGTATAAGATTACAATATACATAGAAAAGTCACTTACTGCACAGAGCACTAAAAAGTGAAAGATAACTTAAAAATATTTGTAAAATTGGATTTCATAACCTGTAGAAAACCATAAAAAAATATACAACCCAATTTGTTTTTTATATTAACAGATTTCTAAAAACTTATTAGGAGAAACTGTGTAAAATCATTCCAATTTATTGCAAAAAAATACAAACATGGCATTTATGAAAATGTATTGTGTGTTCGAGTTTTTTAAATTATTCTTTGAGACAAAATATTTGAGGTCCTGCATTCTGGCTTTTGAATAAAAAACGGCAGAGGCCTCCGCCGAAAACCAATCCAATGCAAGATTTGGTTTTTCTTTATTGATATAAACTAGTTTCGAGCTTTCGCGGTCAGGGTTCAATAGTAACAATATTATGCGGTTCTAGTTTTATAAAAGAATGCTTCTGAAATGACTCCTGAAGACTTACAAATAAGCCCGATTTTGGAGTAATTTTGATTGAAAAATTGACATTATAACAATGTTGTTGAGTTGATTGCATATACAACTCGTGTCGTCGCAAAAACGAAATATTGGATTCAAAATTTGATGATTCTGCCTTACAAAAACGAAAAGTGCTTCTTTGTAATTCAGATCAAAAAAAAATACAAAACTATTTTTTAAATTAGTGTTATTATTTATTTAAAAAATTAATTACGAAAATATGTAAACCAATATAGTAAATTTTACCTATTATTTACTCTTATATATTTCTTCCGTCAATACTTTCTATACTTATACTTTTCGACGGCATTCTCAAAAGCGCATATTTCGGTTTCTCCCTATTGCAAAAAAAGAAATTCTTGAGGCGATTGACGACAAAACTTTTCGCACCGCGCCGCTGCTATACTTAATAATCAAACTCGGAAGCGAATAGCATAACTTTGACCAAAGAGGTGTAACGAATTCAATTTGAATAAAAGGTACTTAACTATAATACAATATGCGGTTAAGAAAATATTTTGTACAATAATTTCATGTCAGTTAATTATTATTATTCTTGGTTGTCCGAACTTTTGGAGTTGGTTTACCAAGAATCTAGACTAATATTAATTTGCGATGGACTGTCTGTTCCTTGGCTATTGCTAGAAATTAATTAATAATATTTGAGTTAGTATACATACGTATTAATACTCTTAAAATATTATAGAAACGGTCCGAATTACCAGTAATTAAGCTTATACTGTTTTCTACATTTATTATCTTTTTATTTATAAGAATATGGACTCTCAAAATTTGTAGTATTAAGGGGCAGTATAACATATTACAAGTGTGCTTTTCTACCAGTATTATAATACTTAGCATTTAAAATTCTTGGGTCTTAAGATTTTATTAACACTTCATGATGTAGAAATATTTCCACATTATAAAATATGTCCACATTATAAAATTAATTTCACGTGCTCGACACAAATAATTCCCGAGAGCAATAATTTCAGCAGTTTAATGCCCGAAAATAGTATCCGTGATTAGCCGTACCGAACCTGCAGTGGCGCTATTTTACGGAGGCGAAATAATTTGAATTTTTGGCTTGCATACGTTTGGCTTAGACTAGAGAACTGAAATAATATTGTTATTTGAGAATTTTTTTTGAACAAAATCTTTTTTAAGTAATTTCCTCACAATCGTTTTGTCTTATTTTTCCTCAAAAACGGCTGAGTAATTCTCATCATTTTTAAGCATTTCTCAACGAAATTGAAATGAATTGAAAATAACAATTAAGAAAAATGAAACAAGACGATTTCATAGAAATGATCTGTCAATCCGAATTTGATCTATTTTTTTTTAAATAATGTATTATAAGTAAGTTCCCATGTTTAAGCTAACCCTAGATTGCACGCTTTCATATACTTAATGTAGGGATCTTAAGGTTTTAATTTATGTGTTAATTTAAAACCATCAGCAAATTTAAGTCTTTTTATTTCAAAGTGAATTTATAGGCATAATTATCTTGAATGAATATTTAATGTTTTGCAGAATGGTTAACATAATAAACAAAAAAAAAAGAAAAAAAGGAGTTGCTAGAATATTTTAAATTTACTCAAAAGGCAGTTGGTGGACGATTGGTGGCGGGTTACTTTTATTATCGGGAAGATACATTACATGAAACAAAAAAACATAACCTGGGCTAACCAAAAACGCAGTCCGATATTATACCTACCTATCATAATATATAAACAAATATGACGAGCACTAGTAATAACCAAACATATTTGTTTTATAAAGCACCTTATGATGAATCTTTAATATATTTCATATCTCATATTTTAGGTAAAAAGAATGTTATTTACGACTATAACGAATTTACGTATTATCTTTCAAAAACCTAATTTTAATAGTTGTCATATGAAAATAAGAATTATTTTTATCCATACAATCGTGCGCATCGGAGTCATTAATATAAGTCATTAATATAAATATTAAATCTTTAAAATACATATTTCAAATTTGTCAAGTTCGTGGGACTAATAGTTAATACTTCTACCTTTTAATAAGTATTGTAGTCTATACGTAAAAAAATATTATACGTTCAAAGAAAAAATTGACAAATAAATAAGTAGTTAGAGAGGAAAGCATCAAAATAACAATATAATTCTTAATTATCGAAAATGAATCATAAATTTTGCAACACACTGTACAAATTCTTAAGAGTATAATTTTTTCTAATAAGAAAAGAGTTCACAAAACTTTACCTCGAGAGGTCACTAAGAAAATGAAAAAAAGTAGTTTTGTTTTCCGTTCTTGACGAACAACACACTCAAACACTTCGATAAGATATCTAAACTACTACCGCTTCTTATCTTACATTCACCGCGTGCTAAACTTATTTTCAATACGCACGCTCTAAAACAGCGAGCATCAAATGCCCACATACTAAGCTATGAGGCGGACGCCTACTATAGAAACGAGAATCTGATAGTTAGTTAGAGTTAGTAGAGTTAATCTGTGCCTTTCCTATATTTGATAAAAAAGTATTACAGTGAAAGTTTCCTTCTAATGTCCACCTACATATTTCTTACTTAGCTGGCATTTATTTATTTTTATTATAATATTTAAGGAATTTGTTCTGACGAAGGGCTATCGTACGACATCATGACATTTTTGGGACTGAACGTCGAATTCAAATCTATTGAGAACCTATTACCTTGGAATATAGACTTTAGAGGCAATGAAGCGTTACGTTCATCCTGGACAAAGAAGCTACAGAACCTATATTTTAAAAACGGAATTACTAAAAGTGCGATATATAAGGTATAATAAAAAAATCAGTTGAGTTAGCAGATACTAGATGGAAATCCATTAAACACTGTATAAAACGTCTATAACTTTAATCTCCACTATATTGCATTACACTATGACAATTGTTTCGACCACAGTGTCTTCTTAGGATGGAATTTAGAGTTTTTTTCTCTCTAAATTCTATCCGAAGAAGACACTGTGTATCGAAACAATTTTCATGATATAATGTAATATAGCGGGAATTAAAGTTATAGACGTTTTATTTAGTGTATAATGAAAAAAGATAATTCAGTCTTGTTTTTTTATAAATACTGGGGTAGTAATTAAAAAAACAATATTTTAAATTAATTTCTAATTCATATTCAAATCATTGTCCCGAAAAGCCTACAGCTATGTCTTTAAACATAGAATTTGCTACATTTTTCGACGCAATAAATCACAAAAAAATCCAACAAAAATATTGATACATGTTAAAGATATTGTGCTTCAAACAATATTTTCTTAATTAACGAATATGGTTACGAGGGGTGAACAATATAATCGATATATATTTTTCGAAATTATTTTGTTTAATTTTTTGAATTTGTCGCATATCTGGATCGTATTTTTTTACATTTTGTAACAGGTATTAATATGGTGCAGTTCAGGATAGTAGCTACAATTTGTTCCGTTTAAAAATTTTTTCTGAGTAACCGGTAAAACTATGGGTAAATGAAACAGTTTGTGTCTAATATTTTAAATAATATACCGAGAGATTTGTCTAGTCTGAAGCCTATAGTAATATTATACCAAACTACCAGACCAGTAAATCCAATTTGATATAGTCTATACCCAAAAACCATAATATAATAATAAAAAATAAATCAATTTTCAATTTTTTTTTATTTACCTCCCGCGTAAAAGGGAAATATTATAAATATTATAATCCTAAAAAAACTAGCCTCAAGTTTTGCACAGATCCTCTCGTCTCAAGGCCTCTAAATAACGAAAAGTATATATTCTCATTTTCTCAGGTCTGTCTGTGACTGCGTAGAGAAAAATTAATAACTTTAAATTTTCCTCGAAAGTCATATGTTGATAGACTGGATAAAATGTTGGTATAAAATAAATATGGCGAAACAAAAAGCGGATTAGTAAATTGGTTAGAAAGTCTTAATTAGAATAATTACTAAATAGTCATCAAATTTTGCAGGCAATTCAGCGGTACTATAAGGATGAAGTGGTTAAATTTTGATGCGAATCCAGAAACGCGGAATAAAAACTTTCCACAAACATTAAGTGGTAAAATTTTTGTGTAAATTGTTCTGCAATATACCGTGATTGGTGGTAATTTTTGTTTAAATTGATATTATTTGTACCGGACAGAACACAGCGCTCTAGCGAAGACTCCCCGACAGGGATGCAATGTTCTACATGGTGGTGTTTATACTGATAAAAATGTATTAGATACGTCGGTTTTTACATTTTTTTGACCAGATTTTTTGTTATTTTACCCTATAGTAAATTGAAGATCGAAATGCTTCCAAATCAATTAAGTTTAGTACCTCTAAAGTCTCAGCGTTGACTTTATTTTCATAATGGTAAGTGTTTATTGGTGATTCGAAATTCATCAACATGCGCAAAACTAGTGACAATGATCTTTGATTAGTATTAGATTCTTGATTTAATTCAAGAGCACTATCAGCATATATTTTTCGTATAGGTTATGGGCCGACCAATTCATGAGTATCGCTGTATGGTTTTCTGGAAACTGAAATTTCTTCCAAGGGAAAGAATTTTCAATAAGAGAATTTGGATTTATTTGGATTTTTCTAACTTTTTTAATTCCTATACTTTCTAATGTATACATCCTATACAGGGTAATTATTTGTCGTGTACAGAGTGACTCTTTGCAAGGGTAACTTTTTTTTTTTTTTTGTGAGGATGGGGAATGCTTTTACGCACGAATTCCCTTCCAGTAGAAGGGAAGACAGTGTGGGACTCGTTGCTCTGACAGGTTTCCACCTGTCGGAGTCAACAATATCCACTAAACCCCAACGGGCCCCCATCAGATGGACCATCATTGGGCTAGCCAAGGATCCTTCGATGGGGTTGATGCCGTCCTTTCGGGAGAAACTCCTATGAAGGACATGGTCCTCGCTGTCGTAGGGGCGGGGTCCTTGGCAGGATGTTTTTGCCACCTCTCGATACTTGTAGTCATCTGAAATAAAAAATATTATTAGTAGGGAAAGTGTCGTCTTACCAGGGGGGGATATTTCTCTGTTGTCCTCCTTTCTTCTGTCCGGTTTGCCTACTGTCCCGTGGTCCAGTCTGCCGTTGTCAGTGTCCCTCCGTCTGTGTGCCTGGTGGTCTTCGAGTTTTTGGTCCTCTTCTGTACCCTCAGCGACACTGCTGTTCCGTGATCGGGCAGTGTTGAGGCTGAGGTGGGGTGTTCTTTTACCTCAGGTTCAACTGCAGCTCACGCCGGAGCCAGTTGAGGTACCTGGGATCCTCTTCTTTTACCTCAGGTTCAGCTGCAACTCACGCCGGAGCCAGCTGAGGTACCTGGGAATCCTCTTCTTGGAATTTGATGGCCACTTGTTGATACTCTTAGGGTTTCGGTGAGCAAGATCTAGTTCCTGAGGAGCACGGAGACTCAGAAATTTCGATTTGCCCACTTCCATCCTAGAGTATATTAGTGCAGGAGCCCGTGTCTAGGTCTCCTGTACCTTGTCCAGTTATTGCGTCTCGGAGCTAGCGGATCGTAGTCTACCAGGTCTCGTAGGTTTTCGTTGGGGAGTTAGATTATTTTTACTTTTGAAAAATAAAAAATGTGTGGACTTGAGAATGTACTCATTGACTTGTTTTATTTACAAGAAAAGCTGGTAACAAACTAAGACTAAACTCTAACGTGAGGTGAGTATATATAATATTTTTAAAGATAAATCCTGGTATGAACTGATAAAGTACGAGAAAATGACAATTTAACTATATTCGATTTATATCTACATTTGATAATGTTCAGTATTTAAAGATAAGTTACGGTAATAATATAATTCAGCTAAAACTCGGACGTTATCATTTAATATATTAATGTCCATGTTAACAGATAAACTACGGTGTTTAGCAATTCAGCAGTTCCTCGCATTTTATCTTGGTGCGGTAGTCTGGTCAGGGTTGGATTCAGGCTGGTTGTCTCGTTATACGTAACTCCTCCCAACGAAGATAAAGCCTGAGGGTTGGATTGGTTGGTTAAGGCTCTTCCATCTCGATTTCAATCTTCTTGGAATCTTTTTTCCTTCGAGGATAAGGATACGGATAGCAAAGTCTATAGTAGCAGGTAACTTCCAGAAGTAGTAGACCTGAGATGGTGAGATATACAATGACGTGAACCCATATAGGTACGGAAGCTTCTTCTGTGGAAGCTTCTAGAATATTCATTTCATGTTGGGTATTTAGTCTCGTAGTGAGTTGCTGGATTTCTTCCAAGTCTAGGTTGGATAACTGAATTGTTTTTGATCGTTCTGGCAATATTGACATATTAAGTTGAGGTAATTCAATAACTGTGGCTTGCAAAACATCTTCATTCCCAGAAGAGAACATTTCTTCGCCCATGGACACATGACAATTGGTTGAAACAGTTATTAAATAGCTTCCTGCATCTAACTTGTGATGTTTTTCGCTTAGACAGTTTTCAGTAACGGTTGTTTGATTTGGGGTGCTAAAGAGAATATGATGAGGTGTTACTTGGTTGGCAATTTCTCGATTCAGGTGGACTGGAATGACACTGCAATTGTTTGGCTGATTTCTTCTTATGATGTTGACAATACAGTCTTCTTCAGTCTTGAGATGGTTAGTGCAGTAATACTTGTCCTCGACTTCGTTGCATGGATATTCTTCATATTGATAGAAGTTGTCTCTCTCATTTAGGATAAGGTATGGTTTTTGGGGAGAAATTATTTTGTTTTCAATTGGAATAGGGTAAATGAAAAATGTATTAAATTCCAATGGTTTTAAGATTGGACAATGTATAAGAAAGATAATTTTATTCTCTTTAAAAAACAACTGAACTCCCAAAAAGGTATAATAATTGTGATAATTTTTAAACTGAACTAATTGACCCTGATGATACAAATTATTTATTTTGACAAGTATAGAATTTAAATTGTCTAGAGGTAAGAATGAAGGATGAACTTTATTTAAATTTGCAAAGGTTATAGCATTGATAATTTGATTTAAGTGAATTTCAAGTACCAAAAGAGAGTTGATAATTAGATTTAAAGCATTGACGTCATTAATTGATTTATAGTAATCTTTTATGATTTGTTCAATAGTTAAAAGATCAGATTTAACTTGAGAAAGCTTATTATTAGTTTTTGTCATAATTTCTTTTGCTAGGGCAATTTGCTCATTAATTTTGTCTTGAAGTAGATATTCATTTTTGTTAAGATGATTTAAAATTAGATTTATTCTTTTACCGTCTTCAGCATCTAGTGTACCAAACAACCATTTCGAAACCTTACCTCCTAAATTTATCAGACCACGTTTTGATCTTTTATTTAACGCAATATCATTTAATGTATGATTTAACGTAATAACATTTAATGTATGATCAATGTGATATAGTAGAGTTTGAGCTTGATTTATTAAGTTTAATGTGTGATTACCAAGATTTTTCTTAGATATAATAAAATTAAGGTGTTTGTGTATAATATTTCTTACATTACTAAATTCCGATATATTTAAGTATGATACAAAGGTATGTTTACTTAAAATTATTCTAGTTGGTTTCAACCCTAAAGGCAAGACAGGGTTAGTAAGCTCCTGAATAGAGGATTCAGAATAGTGGTTAAGTAGGAAAATAAGAAGGAAGAGAGAGAGTTTCATCTGAAACAATAGAAAGAGTATTAACATTTTTTACGCCTTTTAAGGTTGTGTTTTGAATATTTTGAAGTATCTGTTTTAACTTTGTTAGCTATTTGAGCTACAGGATTTATTTTAGTAAATCGCGGAGCTAATTTGTCTCGAGGTCGTTCTTTACGATAAACATCATCATCATTGGACACAATTATCGGGTCTTTTCTTTGTTCATTAATTTTCTCTAACTGGTTTTGTTTCTTCTGATCCATTTTCTCTTTAATTTCATTATATTTCTCTTTGAGTTTTTCCTTGTGTTGTTCGACGTACTTTGAAACTATATGTTTTTCTTCTACGTCGAATGGATCTTTTGCATTAAAATGACCAGTTACAACTTCAAATGGAGTATGTTCTGTTGCGGAATGTATAGAGTTGTTGTAATGGATAAGGGAGTATTTCATGAGATTAGCAAGTGATTCTTTGGGGTATTGTTGAGTTTTAATTCTGATTTGCTCTAGCAGAGTGGAATGAAACCTTTCAATATAACTATTAGAGTTCGGATTTTTTGGGGTAGTATAATGTATTGTTATTTTATGTAACTTGCAGAAATCGGTGAAGTTGTTATTATTGAATTCTATTCCATTATCGCAAACTATCATTTCTGGAAGACCATAATGTGATATAAAGCTTAACAAACCATCAAGAATGTTGACAGCGTTTATTCCTGGAATATGATAAACCTGGGCAAATTTCGAAAAGGTGTCTATAACTGTTAAAAATTTTTCTTTTCAAACTGATAGGGTATCTATATGGATTCGTGCGAAAGGTTTTGATCCGATGGGTATGGCTTGAAATTTCATTTCATTGGGATTTCTCTCATATTTTGATTTTTGGCAGATGCTACACTAATGTTGGCCAATAATAGTTTTTTTTGAGTGATTCTATGGTAGTTGTAATTCCTCGATGCCCTGTTTTATAAACATGGTGATAGTTCAACTTATCTTGTTGTTCTGATTGTTTTGTGACGTCAGTTACCCTTGAGGGGCATATCATAAGCTTTGAAGCGATTCTGCCATTTTTTCCTGTATTTGTCGAAGAAAATATTTTTCATCCTCTTTATTTGGAAAATGTAAGTGGTATGTTACGTCGTTTCTGAGATTAGCTATAAATTCTTCTAAGTCTTCATTCATGAACCTTTTTCGAAAATGAATGTAGTATATATTATTTTCAAATATTTTTTCTTTAATAAATCTAGGCACAGGTGAATTGTTGATATTTTCACTATCATTTGATGTTTATAGTAATTTAAGGGTTTTTCACAATAAGGATATGATAGCAAAGGTGGTTCATCAGACGAATGTACTGTAGTAACATTGTTTTCAAGGAAATCTTGTATTGACATATCAATATCACCAGTCTCGTTGTTTAAGGAACTTGCTAGAGATGTTGATTCTCTCTTTTTGTCATTTATAGTTAAATCCATATCTACTGGTTCTATGTTTCTAGATAATGTATCAGCTACATTATTTTCTTTTCCTTTAATATAGTCAATCTCATAGTCATACTCAGATAAAAGTAATTTCCATCTGACTAATTTTGAGTTGGGTTCCTTTAAGCTCTCCAACCATTTTAAAGGTTTATGGTCTGTTTTTATCTTAAAATACCTTCCAAATAAGTATGGGCGGAAATATTTCACTGACCATATTATGGCAAGAAGTTCTCTCTCGATAACAGAATAATTAATCTCATTGGGGTTTAGGGTTCTGCTAGCATAACAGACAGGCTTTCCATCTTGACTTAGGACACTTCCGATGGCGTATTTACTGGCATCTGTTGTTAAAGTGAATACCTTTGAAAAATCCGGGTGTATTAAAACAGGTTCATTACAAAGGATAATTTTACATGTTTCAAATGCTTGAATGAAGTCTTGGTTGTGTTCGACCTTCTTTCCTTTTTTTAAGCATAAAGTTAGCGGCTTTGTAATCTTTGCCAGGTTGTTAATAAATTTTCTATAGAAGCCTATCATACCCAAGAAACTTTTTATTTCTTTGTGAGTTTTAGGTAAAGGCATTTTTAAAATAGCATCAATCTTTTTTGGATTCGGTCGAATGCCTTCTGGTGTAATTACGTGTCCCAAAAATTCAGTTTCTTTTTTTAGGAATTCGCATTTGTCAAGCTGTACCTTTAAATTGTGTTCTTGTAGTTTTTTAAATATTTCTTTTAGATTTTGAATATGTTCATCTAGGGTTGTTGAAAAAATGATAATATCGTCCATATATACTAAACAGGTCTTATTAATATAATTTTTAAGTATTTCATTCATCATCCTTTGGAAACTAGCCGGAGCATTCTTTAGGCCAAAAGGCATCCTCAGAAATTCATAATGACCTTGTTCAGTCGAGAACGCTGTTTTCGCTATGCTCTCCTTATGGATTCTTATCTGATGGAAACCACTTGCAAGATCTAAAATGCTAAAATATTGACACTTTCCTAGTTTGTCTAACAAGTCATCAATATTGGGGACAGGAAATCGGTCTTGAACCGTCTTTGAGTTCAATTTTCTGTAATCTATCACTAGTCGCCATTTAGGGATACCACTTGCATCTAATTTCTTTGGTACTATCCAAATAGGACTTGACCAAGGACTAGTGCTGTTTCTTATTATTCCATCTTCTAGCATTTTCTGAATTTGTTGTTTTACTTCCTCTTTGTGAACTTGTAGTAGTCTATAGGATTTAGTATAAATAGGTTCTTCATCTGTAGTATTAATTTTATGACACGTTTGGGTAGTCGATGATAGGGGTTTATTAGGGTTTTGAAACAAAGGAGAAAACTGTTTACATAGTTTGGCAATTTTAGTTTTCTCTTCCTCATTTAAATGATCAAGTCTTAAAAGAGGGTCTATTTCGTTATTTCCTGCATGGGAATCATTCATTTCTATCTCTGATTCATAAACCTGAAAATCTTCCAAAGAAAATACTTCTATCGGACTCATGTAGGTATCTTCCAGACTTACGTTGTGGATTTCAACCATAGCGTGACCATTTTCTACAGTTGCAACTCCTTCTGGTATAAAGCAATGCGAATTTAGTTGTTTATGTGGGATATAGTAAGTTCCGTCTGCGTGACAATTGGTGGGTAATTTTATTTTTAAAATTTCATTTTCATTTACGGTAATATTAAAGCAATTATAGTCACTAGGGGAGCATTCATATACGGGTATAGTTGTTTTGTCTTTTATAAGATAATTTTGTTGTAAACTCCAATTAAATCCCATATTTCTTAGATCACGAAAGCTTATAAGACCATTGAAAAATGGGTGAAAATCGAAAAGGGTAAAAATTATTTTGCTTTGTGAATCAAATTCCTTAAAAGCTGGAATATGAGCTTCATATTTCGATTCATGTTGACCACAGGAGGTTTTAATAGTATTAGGTTTAATGACAATAAAATCAGAAAAATATTTTTTTACTAGATAGGGATTAAGCAAAGATATATGACTTCCTGAATCTACAAGCAACTTAATTGGTTTTTCAAAACCTAAGATTTTAATATAGGGTAATTTGCGGTTATCTTGAACGTTAGTTAAGTATAATTCATTCCAGAGGCTTGTTTGTGAAAATTTTCATCAATTTCAGGTTCATCAACAGATTCAAGGACGGGCAAATAATCCTGTTTGATTCATATTGGATCTCTTGAGATTCTTGAGGAAACAGATCTGAAATATCTGTTGGATTTCGATCAATTTCTGGTTCAGGAGGGATTTCAGAATTATGAAGTTCTTCGAACCGAAATGTGGGTCTAGATTGAGGTGTAAAATAATTTGGTCTCTGTTGTTGATAAACATCTTGTTTATTTTGTTGAAAATATTGTGGTCTTGCAGTAGTTCTGGTAATTCCAGACATTGGTACTGGTTTTTCAAGAATGGGTTTGTTTGTGGGTTTCCAAACATTTGTTGGAGGTTTAGGTTTTCCAAATACTTGTTGATTGGTAAAGAATTTTGGTGGAGGCATTGACCTTGGATTTATAGGAACAGGTTGACTCGGAAAATTTGTAAAAGTCATTTGATGTTGGGGAGCAATGGGATTAGTTCTAAAATTGGGTGATTGATTGTAAACTGTAGGCCTTTGAACATTATTAGCATTATTCTGCGATGCTGGAATTCTAAAGCTAGGCGAAGGTAAATTTTGATTGGAATACTTTTTTCCTTCATTACAAATTGAAATGAAATTTTCCTCTTCGATAACTTTATTCATGGCTGTTTCTAAACAGTCAGGGTTTCCAAGTCTAACAGCTGTTTGAATATTAGCAGGGAGATATTTTAAAAAGGTAACAAGCACAAGTTTTTCAATATTTTCAATTTGTCCGATTTTAGCTGCTCTTGTCATCATTGAATCATTGTGAATCGCGGAAAAAATCAAACTTCTAGTATATTGACAACGAACGCCAAAATTATAAGCATTTTCTTTAGGATATGGTTTAAGACTGTGTAATTCATGTAATAAACAATTAAAAGATCTCTGATCTGAAAATGATACCTTAAGGACATCTTTAACCTTGTCCCAAGTATCCAATTCTAACCTACTTGATATTAAGGTAAGAGCTTTTCCTTTTAGTTTACCTACTACACCTCTAAAAATTAGTTTTTTAATAGAATCATTTTCATTTTGAAAGGTCAAAAATGTTTCGTCACAAGTTGTAAGAAAATTATTTAGCTCACATGGATCACCATTAAATGTAGGAATGATATCTAAAAATAGTCTTAACTGTTGATAGTTCGTTTCGTTTGGCATGTTTGGCGATGATATATCAAAATTAGATAAGCTATAAGTTAAATTTTCTACTTCAACACTGGTTTGAGAACTTTCACCAAGCTCAAAATTAAAAGCAGTTATTGGAAAATCAAAAGGAGATTTTTCAGAGCTTTCAGAACTTTCTGATTCAGATTCAGAATCAATTTTTCTTAAATTTATAATATTTCGTCTATATTTTTTGTTTTTTCTAGAAATTTTTTTCAAACCTCTAAACATTAGAAATTATTCATATTTAAGAGTGAGTCAGAGAAAAAATAAAAATATAAATAAATAAAAATGGGTATCATAAATAAGAGACACGCACTTCAATAATATAAAAGAAATAATAAAAACAATTTTTTACCATGAACGAAGTTTCTTCTCTTGCACTAAGCACCCTGTAGGATATACGGTCCTGAGGAATGCTGCAAGCCAGTATTTGGATGACAACACCAACACTCTGGCCCCTTGATGCTTCTTGAAGGAATATACGGTCCTCTTCTCGATGCACCTCACAAAAATAAAAAAAAATTGCAGACAGTCCTGTTGAAGAATTGAAATTCACCAGTCCGTTGTGTGCTTTCCCGGTATAAAGGCACTACACTCAACTTCTTGTACAGGAAATATCCGTGACCGACTGCGCCAGTTAGATTATTTTTACTTTTGAAAAATAAAAAATGTGTGGACTTGAGAATGTACTCATTGACTTGTTTTATTTACAAGAAAAGCTGGTAACAAACTAAGACTAAACTCTAACGTGAGGGGAGTATATATAATATTTTTAAAGATAAATCCTGGTATGAACTGATAAAGTACGAGAAAATGACAATTTAACTATATTCGATTTATATCTACATTTGATAATGTTCAGTATTTAAAGATAAGTTACGGTAATAATATAATTCAGCTAAAACTCGGACGTTATCATTTAATATATTAATGTCCATGTTAACAGATAAACTACGGTGTTTAGCAATTCAGCAGTTCCTCGCATTTTATCTTGGTGCGGTAGTCTGGTCAGGGTTGGATTCAGGCTGGTTGTCTCGTTATACGTAACTGCGTTGATTTTCTGCTGCCCTGAAGGCTCGGGTGGTTTTTTGCCGCATGAAGTCTTCGATAGGTGTCCATTGAAGATCACGCTGCAGGTCCTCATTCCTGATAAACCATGGGGCGTTAGCTGCCATCCTAATGAGTTTATTTTCTGTCCTCTTTAGCTTCATAAGGTGGGATTTAGAAGCATATCCGAAGGATGTGGAGCCATATGTGAGTTGGCTCCTAGCTACTGTTTGGATCAGTAGTAGCTTGGTCCTCAGTCCCATTTCACTTTTCCGACAGAGCAGTGGATAAAGTTTACCCATCGCTAGTCTGCTTTTTGTCCTCGCTGCGTTGATATGGTTATTCCATGTCAAGCTTCTATCCATGGTCATCCCTAGGTACTTGGCCTCGTGTGACCAAGGGATCTCGACATCTCCAACTCGGATTCTAGCTCTTGGAGCCAGTCTCCTACGTTGGAATAGGATTGCTTGGGACTTCTGGGGGTTGATCTTAACCTTCCATTTGACACACCAGTAATGAAGGTTATCAATGTCCTCTTGCAGTCGTCTGCCCATTATCCGGGTGCTTCTGCTTTGGTGTAGGATGGCCGTGTCATCAGCGTAAAGTGCCATTAAGCCCTCATCTCCGATTGGGACATCGTGAGAGAAGATGGAGTATAAGACGGGTCCCAGCACAGACGCTTGTGGTACTCCAGCTACTAGTCCTCTTGGAGCTGAATGAGAGTCATTCACCTTGACTGTGAATGATCTGTCATTTAGGTAGCTCCTGATAAGCTTTATGTTTCTTTTCTCGTATCCAGCTACCGACATTTTGTGGATCAGGCCTCGGTGCCACATTCTGTCGAAAGCTCTTTCGATGTCCAGGAAAACTGCTCCTGTGGCCTCTCTGTTGTTGAATCCTTTGGTGATATACTCTGTGGTTCTGAGTACCTGCTGCTCAGATGAGTGCCCTGCCCTGAAGCCGAATTGTTCATCTGGGATGGCATCTAGTTCTTGGAACTCATCTTTTAGTCTTCTGGCTATAGCTCTTTCAGCTACTTTGCTTAAAGCAGGGAGTAGACTGATGGGCCTGTAGTTGTGTGGTAATGTCCTGTCTTTTCCGGGTTTTTCAATGACGATGACTTCTGCCTTTTTCCATGTGCTGGGGAAGTGGCATGTTCTTATGATGGAGTTTATGATGTTGGCCATCGCACTGTATCCTTTCTTGGGGAAGTATTTCAGCATCTTGTTGGTGATGCCGTCGGCTCCAGGGGCTTTCTTGACCTTCAGTTTCTTGATAATGTCTCGAACTTCCCCGGGTGAGACAGGATGTGGATTTTGTTGAGGTAAAATCCATGCATCCAGGTCTCTAACTGAGTCTTGGACCTCTTCGGTGAGCTCTTCGTCTTCCTCTGGGTGTTGGTTTAGCTGACCTTGTTGGACTATGGCATCCGCTAAGGCTTCAGCTTTGTCCTCGTCGGTGTAGATTGGCCCATTTACACCTTGGAGTGGAGGGATAGGACGTTTGTCCATTCGAAGAGCACGTTGCATCTGCCAGGTTGTTTGGTGATGCGTGTCTAGGGATCTCAGCTTTTCCTGCCACTTGTTGTTTCGGTGTTCTTGTAACCGGTTTCTCAAATTTTGAGAGTGTCGGTTTAGAGCAGTCCTGTCATTCCTCGTGGGATCTGGCATAGATCCTGCGGAGGCGTCTGTTGGTCCTGATCTCATCTCTGAGATTTTCAGGAAGCTCCTCGGTTTGTCGATGCCTGCTTATGTCTTCCACTACTGTGTTTTCATGGAAGGCATTCAGGATGGCTGTCTCTAGACGTCTTACGGCCTCATCTAGTCCCTGAGGAGCGCGGATCTCAGGGATTTCGATTGCAGCTTTCAGTTGTCTTTGATAGGCCTTCCAGTCGGTCGTCTTCTTGGTGTGGCGATTTACTCTGTTGAGGTTTACTCCTAATTGCAGGAGTACCGGGTTGTGGTCGGATGTACCCTCATTCAGAGTGTTTATGTCCAGCTCTTCCCTGATGTGTTTCTGGAGTGCTATATCCAACACGGTTGGCCTCCCGTTTCCACGGGGGAGGTGTGTTGGTTGTTCTGGTCCTATTATGGCGAGTCTATGGTCCTCGCATACTCTGGATAGTTTGCGACCATTTGAGTTGGTATGGGTGCAATGCCATTCTTCGGATTTGCAGTTGAAGTCACCAATGATAATTTTGGCTCTTCGTCCTCTGGCTAGATGCTCAATGTCCTCATCCAACAGCTCCTGTGTTGGGGCGCGATACGCAGAGGTAATTTTGATCGGTACTCTACGCGTGTAGACCTCTATGTAGATGGCGTCTAGTTCCACGTCCTCAACCCCCAGGAAGGAATGTGGAACGCCTTTTCTAACCAGGATCGCGACTCCTCTCATGGCTCGGTGACCAGGAGGTTCGTATCTGTAGATGTGATATCCTGAGAAGGTCATTCTTATTTCAGCTGTTAGTTTAGTCTCCTGTATTGCTAGAACATCGGGGCGATGTTCTTCCAGGAGTTCTAGGACGTCAGTTTTCCTGGCCCTTAGACCGCAGGTGTTCCAGGAAATGAGTTTTAAGGTTTCATTTTGTTGTTCTGGCATTGCTTATTTTAGTCTACGGAGCTGTTCCTCCACAGCCTTTGTTATTGTGGGAATTATGGTTTCCACAATAGAGGGCATCATTCCGGTGACGGCTTGCAGGATTGCAGCCTGGAGGTCAAGAGGAGGGGAGCTCTCCTTCTTTTCCTTTGGGGGAGTAGTGGTAGTTTTGGCCACTTCCGTATAGGTGGCTTTAGTTGCAGGTTTTGTGGCTGCAGGCTTCACTGTGTTTTTGAAGTTAGCCCATGGGGCTACAGGTGCCTTTTTAGGGGCAGGATGTTTCGGGCAGCCCTTGTAACTGGCCGGATGTCCTTTTTGATTGCAGTTAGCACAAACTGCATTTTTGGAGCCATCTTCCTCCTTTTCCGGGAGTCGGCATGCGTCCGATCTGTGTAGTCCTGCGCATTTAACGCACTTATCTGGGTAGGTGCATAGCGATTGTGTGTGTCCGAATCGCTGGCACTTGAAGCACTGTTTTACAGTGCCGTCCTTTTTCTTATTTTCCACTTTGACCACCCGGTCAAAGAGGATGCTTATTTTCATTATTTGGTTGTTCGTGGTTTTAACCAGGAATAATGGCATGGGTTTCTTTGTAATCCTTGAAGTCATTCTGACTACGCTAGCATCAGTAACGCCGAGTTCGTGTAGTTCTTGAGCTATATCCTCTACCAGGGTGTTCATGTGTAAGCCGCGGATTACCGCGTGTGTCCTTTTTTCCTCCGGGAGTTGATAGGTGTGGTAAGGGCGATTGGCCTCTTTAAGGTGGCGAGTCAGGACCCTATGGTCATTGGCTGTTTTTGGAAAAATTTGGAGCCTCGAGCCAGAGGCCTTTGCTTTGTTGAAGTCTATGTTTGCTCCTTTGATGTTGCGACGGACTTCTGTCCAGGTCCCGTCGTTCTCAATTACTACGGGGGGAATTTTCGGGGAGGTTCTTGGGACACTACACTTTTGGCGGTTTCAGTTGTTTCCGTTGGCACACTGTTTTCACTGTTTTTATTTTTGGGGTTTTCATTATTAGGGATTTCACTGTTTTCACTGTTCTCACTGGGGGGGATTTAACCCTTTTTTCTTTTGATTTTGGTTTCGGCAGATGTAGTTGGTAGTTCGCTATGCGGGGGATGCCGAGTCGTCTTACCTTCTTGTTGTGTAACAAGAAGATTTTCTAATCTATCGAGCCTGTCTGTAAGGCTTCGATTCTCTTCTCGTAGGGTCTTTAGGTTTTCGCTCAGGCGAAAGTTTTCTTCCTTCAATCTTAGGATTTTCTCGGATTTTATTTCCGAAGAAACTTTGCTCACTTTTGATGATTTACTTGGTTTCATCTTATTTTAGCACTCACTGCACTATTGACCTCACAAGATATTTCCAGTAAAGGAAAATTATCCACTTTTACACTTTCACTGTACGGAGCCGGGTGAACCGAATCGATCCGTACTGTTTCGATGCAAAAAGCGAACTGAAGGGTAACTGAAGGTGACGAGTCCAATGGATTTGCCGAGGTCTCGCTACTATTTATCTAGGATATTCCCTAGATTATGCATATATCCGCTTCAATAATGTTAGTGCATTTTTTAGACTTAAAGTGGGGGAAAAATTCGTTTGTGTTACTATTAACCATATTCAATTGGGAAAACCAGTTCAGATACTGTTTCTTAAATTTAACAGTAAACAGATATTAAGTCTTGATCTCATTCATATGTTATTTAAGATAATCGGTTTCCCTCGATCAATTGAAATAAATAACAGAACCTTTAAAATTGAAAAATATGTCACAAATCCACGTATCTGATGATTATGGTGATATTTGCGTGGTGTGGAAAGGTAGTGACCAAGACTTGTCTGATTTTCTGAATTTTGTGAACACTCTCCACAGAAAAACCCATGTATACTGTGGAGAGAGAGAGTCCTTTTATATAGTAGGAATAGAAAGTTAAGAAAGTTTTAAGTCTTGTGGACAACAAGAAAATCCCTCTATCTTCAAGGGAACTTATAAAAATATATCAAACAGACTTTTGTTTTTATTTGTATTATTATTTTATTCAAATATGGTGTCCATTTTTTATTTTTATATAAACAAAGAGAAATATCATCGGGATTTTATTAAAAAAATCGGTGAATTTTCTTTCCTGGTTATGAATCTTTCCTTTTATAAGGAATACCCAGTTTAGTTTAATACGTAGTCGTTCAGTAACACCTATATACTATCTTTTCAAATATTTTTATTAGGCGCCATATTGGATTCTTACCCATATTTTACCTATACCACACTTGATTTCTGGGCATAATTTAACATAAATTCAATAATTAGTTTTTACATTGACAGACACCGCCATTTTATTACGTTTATGTTGAAGTCGTACCAGTTTATCCCTATATCACACTTAATGCTAAAACACTACATACATAAAATATGAAATTAGTTTAATGAGTAGTTTTTTTCCGGCCGATTTTTTAATATTTTATTAGGCCGCCATTTTGTTTTCCTATCTTATATTCATAAAAAAAATGTTAGCAGTTCATTCTTATGTTATTATTTTTTTGTAGTAATTATTTTAGCGTTTCACCAGGTCGTCATGTTATTCCGACATATTGGGATTTTTACCAAAGTACTACCATTATTAATTTTAACTAAAATTCACTACTCATCAATAGTTTTTAAGCTATGCTGCGAACTCAGAAATAGACGGACCGACGGAGTTTTGGTAAAAATATTTTTTGGCATTTAGGGACCCTAAAACCTGAAAATTTGTAAAACCTGAAGGATTGATTTCCCGCCTTCTTCAATTAAATCCTCAGGTTACTAGTTCATCGCTACACCGCAGTTAGTTATGCCACATAATTTGAAATTAGTTCATGAAGTAGTTTTTCAGGCTGAATTTTTAAATATTTTATTAAGCCGCCATTTTGTTCCGCCATCTGGATTCGTACCAAAATTTTACCAATTGATTTCTACATAATACGTGATTTTTGTGCAAAATTTGAGATAAATTGGATAAGTGTTTTTTTAAAATAATTTTTTAAACATTTCACTAGGCTGTCATTTTGTTTTGCTATTTTGGATTTTTACCAAAATATTACCAGGTCATCCCCATATGTTTTCAATAATTGATTTAAACTTTGTTTTTCCATGTGAAAATTAAGAAAGTAGTGAGAACACGAATCTGTGCAGAGAGCTTTAATTTATAAAAAATCTTCAAATTGGTCAAGGGGGAGTTGCTGGCGAAATCGGCGAAACAATCGCTTTTTAGATGTTTTAAATATACAGATTATGAAAAAAACAAAAAAATACACAAAACAGATAAAATCAAATCTGAGTGCGGAAACTATATTGACTAGCAAATTAAAAAGAAACAGAGAGAAACAACATATTCATTATTCTAAAGTAGATATCTAAAAGAAAACTCCAAATTTTCGTTTTGCTTTCTGGATGAGAATGATAATCAAAAAAAGTATGTAAAATTTAAAAACAAAACTATTTTTCACATATTTTTTAAAAACAGGTAACATATTTCGCTACACAGTAGTTTCGTCGAACTTTACAACTCGAATGTAACGGCCGAACAAGCTACTGTGTAGCGAAACATGTTACGTATTGTTAAAACAAATAGTGTTTGTGAAAAGTAGTTTTGTTTTTACATTTTACATAATTTTATCAACAGACACAATCAAATGATAATCCAATATTTAAAACGCAAGAAAAAAAATTCTGACGAAAAAAGTTGCTTTTGCACCAGGAAAAGGTACATTTTCTATGTCTATATACTAATTCGTTTTTAAGCAAATTGTTAAAATAACGATCACTTTATAAAAATCACACTCTAACTTATGACATCTTAAATATTTGTCATGTATTTCTGTTTGTTACTCCTCGGCCATTTTAGACTTTGCTAGGTTCTATTTTCTACCTGTTTAGTTGCTAAATATGACTCCGATTTTTTTTTACATTTGGTTTAGAACACCTGGTATTCAAATTATCTTATTGCAGCATCTTTGGTTATTAATTAAATTTGTATTAATCAATATTTGTTTCTTAGGCGAAATATTGTAATATCAAAATTTCAAGTCAATCGGATAAGTAGGTACGACGGGAACTGACAAACAGACAAATGGAATTGAGAAAACGTATTGTTTGACGTCTAGGGACGCTAAAACTTAAATATAGGTATGTAAAACCCGCAAAACGGTATTTCTGGTAAGCGCTTTGCATAAGAGACCTTAGAATCATATAAAAATAAATTTTGCTTTAAAATTATTTCAATTAATATAGTAACTTTATCTTAAAATATTAATAAAGCATATAATTAGTTGCAAATATATATATATATATATATATATATATATATATATATATATATATATATATATATATATATATATTATATTATATATATATATATATATATATATATATATATATATATATATATATATATATATATATATATATATACATATATATCTATACATATATACCGCAAAACTTGAAAAACATTTTGTATTTTAGGCGCGAATCTGGCGTATTTATTGCGAGACCGACAAACTGCGCGGGTCCCGAGAGACGGGACGTGAAACTTATACGCGAGAAGCAAGCAAGCCGAAAGTTAAATACCAATCTCGGCTCGATTTACGAGACGAGACGAGATTTTTTATATTGTGTGATATTTTTTGTCTCTTCGTAACTTTTAACGTAATTGACGTATCACCTTAAAATGTCAAAATATCGAATCAGCAGCAACCATATAGACATATAACCGAGAAGAGGAATATCTATTTATATTTTATAAGAATCACACATCACATTTGCTGCTCTACGTGTGTTCCTAATCTATTCAGCTTCATAATCCGATATGATATTCTGTGAAGCAACATAGAATGTTTTCATATTTATGTCTTTACTAATGAAATACTTTTGCATTTGTAGTTGCATTTTCGGAAAAAGAAATATTTTGTCTTTTTGTATATTTTTTTGGTGAGATAACTCTTTGAAAGTCTTGAAAATGGTTCTTCAGTGTCAAGTTTGTGGAAAACTAGATACTTCTAAGTCGGAATTGTCCTTTCACAGGTTGGTTAGGTTAAGGTTAGAAAGTCACCCCTTTCAGTAGCGTAACATTTAGCATCTTTGACATCAAATGCAAATGATGAGAAACTATTATTCTTCACAAGTCGTTTGTTGTGCAATTATAATACCTATGCTAGTAGATACAACTGTTGAGCTCTTTGATAAAATGTACTACAATACAAAAAATTTAATGATTTTTTTATTTCGCGGCGGTTAGAGTTAGAGGTTGAAAATATCAAATGTCCATATTTTCATGATAAGTGCAGAATTTCAGTTCCATGGTACATTTTTACTAAATCACAGCATTTCACTAGGTTAAAACATTCGTTTTGCAAATAGTATATTTCAGTACGATGACAAAAACTATACATTTTTACTGCAATTAAAATATGGTAAATATAAGATTTTGTTGTGTTTGTTTGTTATTTGCAACTAATTATATGCTCTATTAATATTTTAAGATAAAGTTACTATATTATTTCAAATAATTTTAAAGCAATATTTATGTTTCTATAATTCTAAGGTAAATTATGCAAAGCGCTTACCAGAAATACCGTTTTGCAGGTTTTACATACCTATATTTAAGTTTTAGCGACCCTAGATGCCAAACAATATGTTTTCACAATTCCGTTTTTCTGTCTGTCAGTTCGCGTCGTACCTAAGAAGTACTTAAATTTTGCACAAAAACCAAGAAATTAACCTGAAATATTTTGGTATTAATCAAAAACAGCAAAACAAAATGGCGACCTAATAAATTATTTTAAAAAAATCAGTCTAAAAAACTACTTATTAGAAACATTTTAAGTTTTGGCCATATATTAAGGGTCATATAGAGATTAACTGATAAAATTGTGGTATGAATTAAAGACGGAGAAACAAAATGGCGGCCAAATAAAATGTCTAAAAAAAATCTTCTTATTCAATTGACTTATTGTCTTGCAGCAAAATTGAATATGATACAGGGATTAACTGGTACGAATTCAAAATGACTGTATAAAATGGCGCCTTAAAAAATCAGTGTAAAAAAATCGGTTTTTTTTACTTAACCCGGAACTTCCCTCGTTATCGTAGCCCTTCCTTTTTATTAGAAAAAGTGAAGTGTGACGCAATTTAGTTCAGCACATAGTACATTTAATAACACATATTATACTATTTTTTTCAACATTTATATTGGGCGCCATTTTGTTCCATCATATTGAATTCCTATCAATATTTTACCGATTTCTACCTATGCCCTTTATTTTTGGGAATAATTTAAAACAAATTCAATAAGTATTATTGACATTTACACATCGCCATTATAATCATACCAATATGTTATCAGTTTATTCCGAGGTTTATTCCTATACTACACTTGTTTTATGTGCAAAATTTGAGGAAATTGAAAAATAAATTTTATTAATAATAATTTTTTTAACGATTCTCTAGGCTGCTATCTTGTTCCAGCATATTCGATTTTACCAAAATATTACCAAGTCATCTCTATATGACCCTTTATTTTTGACTAAAATTTGAAGTGGCTTTGACGACTAGTTTTTAAACTATGCCGCGAACTGACAGACAGACGGACCGTCGGAATTGATAAAAATACTTTTTTAAATCTAGGGACACTAAAACCTTATAATAAGTAAAATCTTAGAGGTTTTTTTGTCACGATTAGGTATATTTTATTTGGCCGCCATTTTGTTCCGCCATCTTGAATTAATACCACATTTTTACTATTTCTGTACCACAATTAGTTATAGCACACAATTTGGAATGAGTCAATTAAGTAGTTTTTCAGGCTGAATTTTTAAATATTTTGTTAAGCCGCCGTTTTGTATTCATATTAAAATTTTACCAGTTGATTTCTATAGAATATTACTTGATTTTTCTGCAAAATGTGAGATAAATTGGATAAACAGCTTTTTAGTAATAATTTTTTTAACATTCATTAGACCGCCATTTTGTGTTTATCCAGAATGTTACCAGATCATTCCCTCGGTGATTCCCATATGACCCTTAATTTTTGACCATAATTTTGTGCGTACAAACAGATCGACAGACAGGCCAACAGAATTGAGAAAACATGTTTTTCGCAATCTAGGTACCCTAAAACCTGTAAAGTTTGAGAGGGCGGTTTTTTCTCGATTTTGCCATCTTGAATTAGTACCACAATTTTACTAATTCTTCTCTATACCACAATTAGTTATGGCACACAATTTGAAATCAGTCCATTAAATAGTATTTTCAAGCGGAATTTTTCAATATTTTATCAAGCCGCCATTTTCCGCCATCTTGGAATTTTACCTGTTCATTCCTACCTAACCTAATACTTGATTTTTGTGCAAAATTTTAGATAAATTGGATAATTGTATTTTTAGTAATTCATTTTTTAACATTTAACTACGCCGCAATTTTGTTTTGCCATATTAGATTTTTACCAAAATGTTACCATGTCATCCCCATATAACCCTCAATTTTTCAATGCCGCGGACAGGCAGACCGACGGAATTGAGAAAGCATGTTTTTAGGGCATCTAGGGACCCTGAAACGTAAAGATCTGAACGACTACAATATTTCCCTTTTACGAGGAAAGTGAATAATCAATTTATTTTAAATCATGCCCAAAATATAAGGGTGGCTCAACTAGAAACTGGTAAAATATGGTGGTGGTAGTGGTGGAACAAAATGTCGCGCAATAAAAATATTTGATGCCCGTATACTAAATGACTATGTGCGAAACTAAATTGGGTTCCACTTGACTATTCCTAATTAAAGGAAATATTCATAACAAGAGAAGTTCCGGGTAAAGGATAATTTACCGATTTTTTTTCTGTTTTTGTTGCTTCAGAAATTTAAAATCGACTAATATGTAACGCGACGTTCGCATGTAAATATTGAGATTCAGTCTATCATGGTTTCATTATAGAATCAGTAGTACTATTAAATAAATATAAGCATAATAAAGCATTTTAATACAAAACATGTTAAAGTTGAATTTAATTTAAAATTTAAATCTTTCCCAAACACCGAGCCGCCGCTGGCTCCAAAAACTCTCTGGTCGGAAATCTTCCACAGCGATGTTTGAACTCGGAATTTTGTCGTTCTCTCTCTCATATGTCACAAACGTAAATTTATGAATGAAAGGTTGTGTCTCCCTTTGCTCATATGTTTATGGCAGCAACCTTATATTCAAAAAGAACTACATCATGACATGTTTGTTTGCACATGCGCACCAATAAACCGGTAAACTCTTCTTTTAACAAGGAACTAAACGATAAAAAAAACTTATATATGTACATATTTTTAAATAACCATGTGCAGAACTAAATTGTTTCATGTTCCACTTTCTAAATAAAACAATTTGTTTGATTTTTGAAATTATTTTTAGGCTAAAGGTATATTTAAGGTATTTATTTTTTTAAAACGTCTAAGGTAACTAGATTAGTTTTTGTTTATAATTATAAAATGTGGAATACAAACCCAATTTCAAAACAATAATTAAATTTTAAAACGAATCACAAAGTCAAATCTCCTACCCTTTGTAAGATGTAAAATACTTTGACCCTGAAACAGCACAGCCTAAAATTAAAATAAAGCCTAAGGATATCTGAGGTGTGCACTGACAATTTATTTCATTTCGTCTTTTGTTAAATATATAATTATTAGAAATTTCAGTTCACAGGAGTACGAGGTAATTTTTTTTTTCATGTAGTCTTCTAGCGAAATAACTCTCTGATTAGGGTTGTTACAGCTAATACTTTAACAAATTTCTTTTTCAATATTTTCACATTTCATTCATAACAAATTTCCTGGTTAAAGCTATTAAACGTTGTTCCACAAAAAAACAACTGCATTAATTTCGCTTTTCTCAATAATAGTAATATTTTGATGGGGTTTTTCCTATAGGTTTAGGCCTTGGTAATCAAGAAGGAAGTCGGTATTACCTTGTTTGATCTTTCAAAATTTTAAATAAAAACATAATTTATTTTAAATAAGTACCCAATAATAGTTTGGCGAATTCTTAGAAGATTTGAGTGTAAACTTTTAATAATTGATCTTTTACTTTCGGAATGGAATCTATGATTTAATTTGAAATCAAAGATCTAATAAGAAATTTGGTATTTGGAAAAAGAAATGTTTACAGAGACACTTTATACGTGATAGATTATTTATTATCTAATAGTACAGGTTTGTGTATTTTTTTGTTATTAAATAATCTCACATCAGTTCTCCTCGTACTAGAATGAGTTTATATAAATCTAAAATATTTTCTCTTTTCAAAATTTACAACGAAAAATAATTTCTAGTACATGGGCGATGTATTGTTTGGACTTGGAGTAGCTGAATCAACCAAATTAGCTATCAAAAATGCAATACATCCTCTATATTTATATGTCTTCTCATACGATGTGAATATTGGAACTGCTATTAATAAAACCCTTCCACTTGAAGGTGAGTATATGTAGCATAAAAATTTTTTACCATAAAACGGGGAGTTGACCATTGGGGTGAAGTTGACTGAAAAATTGAAAAAATTATTTAAATTGTCTGTTTTTCTAGCAAATATGTTTTCTTTAATTTGTCTGGGAATTGTCTCAAAATTTACGTTAGTGTAATGTCTTTTTTAAATGGATACGTTTTAATGTCGGTACTATTTTTTTTTAATGTTTTTCGTAAAAACTTTTTAATAAAAAATGCAAGCTGTACCTATCTTTGACTTTTTTATTATTAGCAAACGGCTGCAAGCAGGTTGCCAATTTTTCGAATCTCCGGTATTAGGGTATTAAGGTTTTTTTTCTTCATTCTTAGGTCACAATGCAGGCATTTCACATGGACTGGATCAAGCTTTTCTCTTTCCTAGCATGACCAGTCTGCTGGGACTTGGTGGAGAGTTACTGGATGAAGACCTCCAAGCTATAAGAGAGGTTGTCAAAATATGGACAGATTTTGCTCGCAGTGGTAAACCTCATCCAAAATGGGAACCAATCGCAAATGAAAACGAATTCAAATATTTTAATATCAACAGAAATTCCGAAATGGTTATTAGTCAATTTAATGATAGTCTTCAGATTTGGAATGATATTCTTAAAGAGGCAGGAGGAATAAACAGTCGTTTAAATGAAAGTTGCAATGAATAATACTAGTTTTCTATTTATATTTTTGTTACATTTTAAATTTTTGTATATAAATATCATATATTAAATTACTTCAATCACTTACGTTTTTTGTTTCATTTTATGTTATTTTGTATAACAAGAAACCTGAGGATAAAAACCTTCCCTCCTCCCCCTTCCTAATATGTGTCTACCTTCGAATATTAAACGACTAGAATTAGCAATGAACGTTCAATAATCGAAGGTGTCTACCTATACCTGTCTGTACGTTATAATATAATGGTAAATCTTAAGATATTTGTCCATTAAGACTTTCAGGTGTATATTTTTAATCCAAATATTTAATATTTAATAGTTAGATACAAATTTGAAAGGCACTAGAGGCGTCAGCTGGGCGTGTGCTCCTGCTCCTGGCTACGCCAGTGAGAGCAACTAGACAAAGTCTAGCTTTATTTGGCGACATATTTAGTGGCACAGGAGAACAAAACAGCCGACATTTAATCGCATTGGCGTATTTAGGGGGTGGGGGCAAAACTACTTCAGAGCTACCAGCCGGAACAAAATATTTTAAACGTGAAACTAAAAATTATCTTATAGTACCTTATCACAATTTTAGAAGTACTGAGAAGTCATTAAATGATGTAATTGTTTCACCCCCCCCCCCAAAATGGTATTCTAAATACGCAACTGTTTACCAAGTATCGTTAAAAAGACTCGTGTTAAATGTTAAAACCACTAAAATATATTCTTAACTAGCCGAGGACAACCCGCTTCGCTGGATATTTGTTGATACATCTGTGCAGTTTTTTAACGCATTAGCTTCACCTCACTTGTATGTAATTAACTATGTTTGTAAACAAAATTAGGGAGTCGATTTTAACCTACTTCTAATTGTCGTATCTATCTGAAACTTTGCAAATGTTTGTAATTCGGATGACAATACAATAATTAAGTGTGTTTTTTAGTTTTTATAAACTATAATTATTTTAAGAACGTTCTACATAAATATCTAAAGTCCAAAACGATTACTACAGTGACGGCACAATGGGACTGACCTAGGTTGTTATATTGCAGTCACTGAGTAAAAACCATTTATCTTGAAATTTACTGCAACTGTCATTAGGACCTAAGTAAGTAATAAGCAAATTTTGTTTTAGCATTAATTTGGTGAATTATTAATTTTTCGAGACAAACGTGTATTCGACTGGCATTAATATTTCTATTATTTTTAAATAAGGCAATTCGATAGATTATCTTTATTTATTGATTTTAATTATCTTCCATGGCCCACTAGCAAAAAATCATTCAAATTTGTTAAAATTATAAATGTCTAACTTGCTTCGAAACATAATTATAAAGAATTTAATATTTTTGGAAAGCTTAAAGCAAGCCATATCAAATTTAAAAAATATACTAGATGTCCCATTAAAAAAGTTTAGTTTATATCTCAAAATTAGTAGCCCTAGAACACATACCATTGGAGTCTACGCGAAAAATCTAAAAAATTGCAGGTTAAGTTACAGGTTAACCGATATACGAGAAATGCCTGTAACAAAAATGGCTAAGAGTGTGTTCTTTGCGCCATCATAAGTTTAACAAAAAAAGCAGCACAGAGTCGCGAAAAATACATCTTTCCATCTTTAATAATATAGGAGATATTCCACAAATACAATGAAAATGGGACATCCTGTTCGTACATACGCATTCATATAGGAGATACAAAAATATAAGCAAAACTATTATTTAAAACATATACTGGACATAATACCTTTTGTATTTTATTTGTCCAGGAAGCCGAGAGACCACCGAAGTTTTAAAGAAATGTATAAAATTCTGAAGTTTTTTTTATGCTTTTGAATCATTCAGACAACTAAAAACATAATAAAGGATATTCAACCAAACATTTAATAAGGTACAGATGGCTTATTCGACCTTGAACCGAGCAGAGCCTTTTTTTCTGCGGGGTAAAATATTTTCTTTACCTTATTTCTTTCTTACCTTATTTTACTAAGGGGGAGCAGGTACCCTAGCCGTCGGGCCATACAGAGAACCTTTATTTTAGGAGTACGTCATATAAAATTGTGTGCTTCAAATAAACTAAATGTTTCACGTTTGTCGCTTTCTCACACATATTAGTCCCAACCGCCCCGTATTAGCGCCTTTGCGCGGTAGTTTGTAACTTAATATGGGTTTTCAAGCACGTAGCAAGGGGGTCCATGAGGTGTGAACCCCCCTTCCGAAATTTAAAAAAATTTTGATTTTTTATAAAATTTAATCTAGAAAAATAGAATTCCAATAACTGCTAATTAAAATTGAAGCTTCTTAACAGTTCTTTTTCGTTTTCTACAAATATATACCAAAACACTGCAGGGATTGGATGTAAATGCAAGAAACGAAGGTGAGGATATCCTAAACAAGATTGTCATGATAATTTTTTTTCCTAAATAAGATAGTTTCTGAGATAAATCAATCAAAAATATAATTATTTTTTCTTCCACTAAGATCCCTATCAAAAAAAAAATCTAAAAATTGTAAATGCGTCCCGAGACCAAATTTACAGCATAAAAATTTTTTCTAAAAAAACAATTTATATCTAAAAATGAATTTTGAGGGAGAAATATGTGGCTAGAACAAGTGATAAATACTTTTACCTGAAAACTGGATATATACGGCAGTTTGTAAGTAAAAACAGCTACGTTTTCCGCGCGATACATTTTCACTCAATTTCACTTCACGTATATAAAAATCGATGATCAATATGACGAATAGGAAGATTATGAATAAACCTTTGATTTCATATATCACCCCGAAAAAAATTACCACGGAAAAAAGTGTTTACAAGTTTATAATATATATATATATATATATATATATATATATATATATATATATATATATATATATATATATATATATATATATATATATATATATATATATATATATATATATATATATATATATATATATATATATATATATATATATATACGTATATATATACGTATATATATACATATGTATGTATATATATATATATATATATATATATATATATATATATATATATATATATATATATATATATATATATATATATATATATATATATATATATATATATATATATATATATATATATATATATATATATATATATTATATATATACATATACATATATATATATATATATATATATATATATATATATATATATATATATATATATATATATACATATATATATATATATATTATATATATATATATATATATATATATATAATTATATATATATATATATATATATAATATATATATATATATATATATATATATATTTATATATATATATATATATATATATATATATATATATATATATATATATATATATATATATATATATATATATATATATATATATATATATATATATATATATATATATATATATATATATATATATATATATATATATATATATATATATATATATATATATATATATATATATATATATATATATATATATATATATATATATATATATGTATATATATATATAATAAACTTTCTAACTTAAAATAATCTAAGCTTTTTGTTATAGCATTATAAATATATTAATGTTATTAGCAACTACATAATTTTATAAAAATGGACTTTTCCTTGGCTTTATATTTGAAAAAGTTTTTATAACGGTTTAATCGTCAATATTTTCCAAATTTTCATGCTCTATGGAAACAGTTGCCAATTTATTAGCTTCTCCCGACTCAGAGTAAATCTTAAGTAGTTTTTTATCAAATGTAACTTACTTTTCCTTGAGTAACGGTAGATGGTAATGTTAAATAAATTCTGGCGTGATGGCTAAATTTGGAAAATATAGCTTAAATTATTTTTAACCATATGATCCAAAATGTCTTGTACTTTAATTTTCAGTTTTATACAGTCATATATTTGAATTTCTTGACATTACTGGGCAGCATCGACATTGCTATGATTTTGAAATGTGTAAGAGCTATATGTAAGTGTTGAGATCATTTTAATATATCAGTTTCTAGTTAAGAGTTAAGGAAAGATAATATGCTATTTACATCTTTTAATAAATTAAACCTTTCCGAGGCGGAATTTATTGAAACATCAATAATAATTATTTTTAATATTTTTAACATGTTCTTGGACGGGTTATATTTTTACCCTCATAATTGATTCTTTTCTTACCTTCCTCTGTCAGGCCAAAAGCGTTGTCGAAAATGTACAGTGTTCCTCGAGCGACATTCAACCGCCTTTATAATCGGCCGCCCTTGCCCTGGGCGGTTCCCCACCTCAACCTCCGCTTGGCGCGGACCTGAGTCCTTATGATCGACAAAAAAGAAAAATTTCCAAGTATATACTACGGTACTAGCGCCTATGCATTTTTTGGAATATGCGTCACAAAGCAGTTGGTTTCTCCAATTAGACTGCCAGACATAATTAGCCGGTCAATAACTAAAGTATAAAAACTGGTTTCTGATCAATTGTTACATACACGAAAACACGTATCTTCAAATAATATTGAGCAATATTTTAGAGCGTTTTTAATTTTTTGCTATTTGTTGTGATCCCATTAATTTTATTACCTTAATACTTAATTAGCATTGCATATATATTTTTAATTAAACTAAATGTATTATAATTGCTCACACATTTCCATACAAGACGCCAGTCGATATTTTTAAGTACAATAAAACTAAGGAAGTTTGTTTAGACCTTGTCTACCCAAGATGTTAGACAGATTTTATTCCGAGTATCATAAAATTTAGTATACTTTTAGATCTTGTATAAACAGTGAAATAGAATTATTTAAAAATACCATAATTCACACATAATAAAACCTTGGTTTTAAGAAATGTTTTGGCAATTATAACTAAATAAACTAAACTATTAGACCCTTTGGGAATTATGTTGTTTTGTCGAAATTACAGAGTAACGGAGCCGACAAAGGGCCCCTCTTAGATTTAACCATTATACCTAAGTTAGTTTATGAATTGCAAAGAAGTGGACGAACAGAATTCTACGGGTTTCTGCCCAGTACAGACACTTCTTTGCTCTTCCCCTATTTACTTAGTTTTTGTTATATTGTTGTATTTAAGTTTTCAATATAAGTGTTATTCTTTTTTTAAATTAAAGTCGTGTTTTAATAACAAAGAATCCCAGTGTCTTAACAGTACTATTACCCTCAGCCATTACAATTGGCGGCAATCGGCGAGATTAGAAATATTAAACCATTACAATTGGTGGCAGCGGAAAAAAAAAGTGAATGTTACCTGAAGGAGCGTGTTGACGCAGCAGGAACATTGTGCAGGTGTTAGGAGGTGTTTTAGGAAATCGGCAAAGTCTGTTTGAAGGGGCGTGGAGATGCAGCAGACAACTTTCACCAGGAAACCTTGGAGGATTTTGAAGGAGCGCGGAGACGCAGCAATCCACCAGGAAGAAAACTGCGATAAGGCTCATCGTACTTGTATCTGAGATCTAAAGGGCAACTGCGGAAATCAGTGATGAAACTGTAAGTGGTTTTTCTTTTGTTTTCTGCGCTGCATTTTCTTTAACGTTAGGTTAGATTTAAGTATTTAGTTAGTATTTAGTAAGATAATTGATTAATAAATATTGCATTAGGGGGAGAGACTGCAAATAACAGAAAATACATTTAAAAAAATATTAAATAATAACAATGATTATATTTAAGACAAGTAACAATATATAAAAAAAATTGAAATATAAATTAAAATAAAAATATTTATGTTTATATTTAAAAAAAAATAATAATAATAAAATATTAGATACTGGTACTACTGATTTTTCGAGAATTTTTGTTGAAACGAAATCAAAATAAAAAATAATTATTTCGTATTACGCATATATTTTTAAAATTAAGAAGTAAATTGTAAATTTAATTTTTTTTTAAATGTCTGAGGGTAAAAACGCTATCTATGTTTTAAATCAAATTTATTCGTTTGATGGTTGTGGCAGTTTAATAATGACAATTCATGTTTATATTGTAAAAAAAATAACCACTTAACGTCGCAATGTAGACTTCTTAGAAGCCATGAACAAAGTCAAATAAATAATACCACAAATTATCGAAATTTTCCACCTTATTCAAATTTTAATAATAATTTTTCAAATAATCAAAACAATTTTTCAAATTTTCCTGTTAATAATGGTAATTATAGTCAATCTAATTACAATAACAATAATTTTAATCAAAATAATAATCGCTCTCGAAATTTTAATAATCAAAATGTTAATAATACATATCGGCCAAATCACAATACACGCAATAATACATCTTTTAGACTACAAACACAACCACAATATTCACAAAGATTTCCAAATTCCCAAAATACATTTCCGCCTTCGCGACAGATAAGAACTATAAATTCACAACATTCACGCAATGATAATAATTTACCACCGGATGTGCAAAATCCAATTTTTACTAATAATTCCCAACATGAAATTTTAGGCCAACATAAAAAAACTGTACCTCAGGATGCACTGGCTAGCACATCTTATGAAAATATTTCGGGAAACGACAATTAAGCCTTAGTAGCATACAGCCGACTAAGTGCTTTTTAGATAATAAAAGCTGTTTAATTCAAGAAAATTCCTTAAAAGCTAACCAAAATTCCGTTAAATCAATTTTACTCTCTGATAATTATAAACAATTAGATATTTTAACTTTTCAGTCGCCAAATATAAAAACTGGACAAACAAATTTTTTGTTAGATACTGGAGCGGATGTGAGCTTATTAAAACAATCTATTTTACAAAGTAATGTCGATATAAAACAAAATTGCATAGTAGAATTAAAAGGCATAGGTAAAGAGCCTGTTTATACCTTAGGTATTTGTCCAATTTCGATTAATTTAAAAAATAACAAAATTTTACTTCAGCCTTTTCATATTGTTCCTGATGGTATTTTATGGCGAGACTTTTTACAAAAATATAAGGCAAAAATAAATTACGATGAGGAAACCGTTTACTTTGAAGAAAATTATTTTAAAATTTTGCCATCTGAAACAGTAACAACAATTCCTCCTAGATGTGAAATCATACTTCCTGCTAGTGCTAACATTTCAGATACAGAAGGAATTATAAACTCAAAAAAACTTTCTGAAAACGTTTTTCTAGGTTCTACTTTAACGAAAGTTCAAAATTACAAATGTTTAATTAGTATTTTAAATATTTCAAATGAAGCAATAACAATTCCAATTCCTAGAGTTAACATTGAACCTATTTGTTTAAATGAATCCAAACTAGTAGAAATAAATAATATTTCACAAATTAATAGATTCAAAAAAATTAAAAACGAAATAAATTTGGAAGGCTTAAGTACTGAGGAAATTAGTTCATTATTGGATATTTGTCAAGATTTTAGTGATATATTTTATTTAGAAGGCGATAAGTTGACCTTTACTAATACTCTCAAACATACTATATTAACAGATCCAACAAAAGGGCCCATTAATAAAAAACCCTATAGGTTACTTTTCAAACATAGAGAAATAATTAATGAACAAACGGGTCAAATGTTAAAAGGCGGAATAATATCTGCTTCAAATAGTCCGTGGAATAGTCCCTCACTCGTAGTTCCAAAGAAAAGCGATACTTCGTCGCCTAAATTTAGAATTGTAGTAGACTTTAGAAAATTAAACGATATAAGCGTAGGAGATGCCTTTCCACTTCCAAACATAACTGATATGTTAGACCAGTTAGGAAATTCTCATTATTTCACTACTTTAGATTTAGCCAGCGGGTTCCATCAGGTTAAAATGGATGAAAATAACAAACTTAAAACAGCTTTTAGTACACCTACAGGACACTATGTTTATAACAGGATGCCATTTGGATTAAAGGGGGCCCCCGCTACATTTCAAAGATTAATGAATACGGTTTTAAGCGGTCTTAATGGCATTAAATGTTTTATCTACTTAGGTGATATAGTAATATATGCAAATAATTTAAAAGAACATAATGCGAGATAAATAGAAATATTTCAAAGACTTAGGGAAAATAATTTAAAACTTCAACCTTCAAAATGTTAATTTTACGTAAGGAATGTTTATATTTAGGGCATATTATTACCGAACACGGTATTAAACCAGACCCAACAAAAATTGAATGCGTATCTAAATTTCCGCAACCAAAAAACGCAAAGGACATAAAATCATTTCTAGGCCTAGTTGGGTACTACAGGAAATTTATTGAAAATTTTGCAAAAATCGCTAAGCCTTTGACAAAATTATTAAAAAAAGACGCAACTTTTAATTGAGATAATGCATGCGGAAACTCATTTCAAACTCTTAAAGAAAATATCATTTCTCCACCCGTTCTTCAATACCCAGATTTTTCCAAAGAATTCATAATTACTACCGACGCCATTAATTATGCAGTAGGAGCGATTCTTTCACAAGGTAAAGTTAATAGCGATCGACCAATTGCGTACGCCAGTAGAACTTTAAACAGGCCTGAACAAAATTATTCAACTACTGAAAAGGAACTAACAGCAATAGTATGGGCTGTAAGACATTTTTGGCACTAAATTTAAAATTGTAACCGATCATGAACCATTACTCTATGTATTTAATATTAAAGATCCGGGTTCACGATTAACAAGATTTAGGCTTAAATTAGAAGAATATGATTTTGAAATCATTTATAAAGCAGGCAAAATAAACACAAATGCCGATGCACTTAGTAGAATAATTAGCACCGTTAATGGTAACTTAATTACGAATTATCAAGAATTTCAAAAATACCTACAAACCCATATTGTTATTAATTCAAAAATTATAGAAAAAAATACAAGTCTCTTTAAAATATCAAATTCTAACCCCATCGCAATATTTCTTCCAAAAAATTTAGACATTGAGCATTTAAGTGTTTTAAAAAATAACAAACAACTTAAGTATTTTTTAGAATCTTTTAATAATACTAATCAACTAAATATAGCCTCAGTTTTTCATTATCATGACATTAATTGCAAACTGTTTTTACTCGTAGACAATGTAAATATGTTTGATAATTTTAGTTACGAAAATATTTGGTCCGCATTAATAAGTCTACGAAGTCTGATCTATAATGATAAATTAAAATTATCCCTTATTAAATACCACTATAATCCTTCAATAAAATGGGAAATCATAATGCCAATGATAAGGTATATTTTTAAAAATCTAGATGTTGAAATAACAGTATATAATAATAGCTTAATAACTCCTTCAGATTCCGACAAAGAAACTTTATTACATGAATTTCACAACTGTCCCTTGGGGGGACATCAAGGGGTATCTCGGACGTATAAAAAAATGTCACAGTTATATAATTGGAAGGGCTTAAAAAAAGATATCAAAAGATTTATTAAAAAATGCGAACTTTGTCAAAAAATAAATTATCTCGTAAATTTGCCAATGACAATAACAACTACAGCTTCTAAACCTTTTGAAAAATGTTTTTGGACATAGTTGGTCCATTACCAGAAACCGAAAACGAACACAAATATATTTTAACCTTTCAGGTCGACCTTACTAAATATATTATTAATGTTCCTATGAAAAATCAAGAAGCTTCAACGGTTGCTCATCATTTTGTAAAAAACATAATTTGTTTTTTTGGAATTCTTGAATCATTAGTAACCGACCAAGGTTCAAATTTTCTTAGCGAACTTTTTAAAGATACATGTAAACTCTTAAAAATAAAAAAGTTCCAAACGAGCAGTTACCATCCAGAATCGAACGGAGCATTAGAGCGATCTCATAGGGTTTTAGAATAATATTTGAGAAATTTTATAACAACATCCCAAAAAGACTGGGATACCTTTTGCAACTTTCACATATAACACTACGCCGCATACTGCAACACAATACTCTCCTTTTGAGCTTTTATTCGGTGTTGTTCCCAACTTACTACATCAATTAATCAGCCTCCAAAAACACAATATACTTATGATGATTTTGTTAGTAACTTAAAACAAAAATTGCAATATTCTCATCAACTCGCCAGAGAAAACTAAATTAAAAGCAAAAATAAATCGAAAGAAAATTTTGATAAACATTCATTTTTAAGAAAATTTGAAGTAGGCGATAAGGTACTATTATATGATGAATCCGTTCGAAGAGGTAGAAGTAAAAAGCTTTCTTCATTATGGGTTGGACCATATAAAATAATAAAAAATAATTCTGATATAAATTATACAATTAAAAAAGGAAAAAATAAACAAACTATTCATGCAAACAGGCTAAAATTCTTTTACGATTAACAAATAAAAAATATATATATTATAGAATGTTCATACGTAATTTAATAAGTTAATAACAATTTAAAAAAAATAAGTATATTTGTGTAAATAGGATTATTATTTTAGGTTCAGTATTTTAACGATAATAGCAACCATAGCTTTGACCTACTCCGAGTATAACGTCACATACTACGATTACAATCCTGGAATACATTTTGAAAATTTAGGAGAACTTCGGCTGTTTAATAATAATGGAAATTAGTTACTTATGTAGATTTAGACAATGTTAGCAATAAGTTGTTATCACTAAAAAATCATTACAAAAATACGGAAGAATTGTGTAATCATAATAACGCTCAGTATCACTTTTTCATATGCGAAGTTTTTTTAAAATCATCAAAGTATACTTTTGAAAAAATAGAAAAAGAATGGCAAGTTTTGCATGAACTCGTGGGTCATAATAGTTTAAGTAGAAATTAAAGAGGATGGTTCAATATAATAGGAAAAGTAACAAAAGTTTTATTTGGAACTCTAGACGAAGATGACGCAAATGATTATAATGAGAAAATTTCAGAAATCACTAAAGACGATCGTTCAGTTTTAAATCTCTTAAAACAACAAACAAATATTGTACAATCTACTTTAATAAATTTTAATAATACAATAGGCACCTTAGAATTTAATGAAAATATCTTAAAAAATAACGTTAGACGACTTAATAATGAATTAAATAAGGAACAAAAAGATGTCCAGTTTTTTTCATTTAAGGCTAAATTACAAGAATACATAACCTTACTAAATATGATGCTAAATCAGTTAGAATTAGAAGTTATACGAATTACAAATGCAAATTTAGTGGCAAAGAAAGGTGTATTACATCCTTCAACACCCGTTAGGCTCGTTAATGAATTAAAAAAAGTTTTTGAATCCTTACCTCATGGAGTAGAATTTCCAATACCACTAGATCCTAACAATGCAAATATTCTTCTCAATGTAATAGAACTACAAGTATATTTTGAAGGTAAACGTTTAATATACATAATAAATATTCCCTTAGTAGAATCAAATCTTTTTTATATTTATAAAATATCGTCATTTCCTAAACTATTACCTGCAAATGAATTCATTTTAATTAAACCATCTTCAAAATACGTGGCAATAGACGAAAGCAAACAACAATTTATGACTTTTTCAGAAATCGAATATAATGCTTGTTTAAAAATTTTAAAAAATAAGATAATTTGTAAACAACAAAAACCAGTATTTTTGGCACACTTAGAAAACAGTTGTGAAATCAAACTACTTCAGGTTACAAATAAAATACCAGACAACTATGATAAACGGATTATACATTCGGATAGGGCAATTTTTATCCAGTTACAAACCAGTAACACGTGGATATTTGCAGTACCTCATCCAGAGAGCCTCACAATATCTTGTATAATAAAAATAAACCTGAAAACATAATATTAAGAACTTGCGGCAGCGTAACACTAGGGAAACAATGTTAGGGTTATAGTGCATCATCCATGCTTGTGCCTCATGATAATACTTTTTCATCAAAAGTGTTCAGTGAATTTATTCCACCATTTAATATTACAGACAATTGTTGCGAAGAAACAAGAAAGTATAATTTAAATTTAAGTGAGGTTTTACTAGACGAACATTATAAAATATTGTCTAAACATATACCAGAATTTAACGTTGCCAGTCATAAGTTGGAAGACATAGGCAAAATGGCCGAGGAACTTGAAAAAAACAAAGTAACACGTAATTATACATTTTCGGCTTCTATTATTGCCTATATTTTAGCCTTGCGTATAGTTATTTTCACAATTTATAAACTATATAAAAGGTGTTTCAAAAAAACTGCTTGTTGTGGTATGGTGCCAAATTTTTGTATCAGAGTTAATCAGAAAATTGAACCATCCCCACAAAACAGAGGTAGACATATCGCTAGATATACTTCAGAGGAAGTGGACAGTGATCACTCTGAAGAAAATGTTAGAATAGAACTTTCTAGGCGCGGAGCCATTGGTTATGTACCCGCTAGACGATCAGTTAAATCAAATTAAGATGTACTATATTATAATTTTTATTCTAAGATAAGGTTTATTGTAAAAGTATTAGTATATGTAGAAGTAACAAGTGGCTATTTCGAGTTGACATATTTTAAGAGATTTTCTTCGTTAGGACTCTATAAAATCTATCACCAAGGGGGGAGGTGTTGTGATCCCATTAATTTTATTACCTTAATACTTAACTAGCATTGCATATATATTTTTAATTAAACTAAATGTATTATAATTGCTCACACATTTCCATACAAGACGCCAGTCGATATTTTTAAGTACAATAAAACTAAGGAAGTTTGTTTAGACCTTGTCCACCCAAGATGTTAGACAGATTTTATTCTGAGTATCCTAAAATTTAGTATACTTTAGAACTTGTATAAACAGTGAAATAGAATTATTTAAAAAATACCATAATTCACACATAATAAAACCTTGGTTTCAAGAAATGTTTTGGCAATCATAAATAAATAAACTAGGCTATTAGACCCTTTGGGAATTATGTTGTTTTGTCGAAATTACAGAGTAAAGGAGCCAACAAAGGGCCCCTCTTAGATTTAACCATTATACCTAAGTTAGTTTATGAATTGCAAAGAAGTGGACGAACAGAATTCTACGGGTTTCTGCCCAGTACAGACATTTCTTTGCTCTTTCCCTATTTACTTAGTTTTTGTTATATTGTTGTATTTAAGTTTTCAATATGTGTTTTTTTTTTTTTAAATTAAAGTCGTGTTTTAATAACAAAGAATCCCAGTGTCTTAACAATACTATTACCCTCAGCCATTACAATTGGCGGCAATCGGCGAGATTAGAAATATTAAACCATTACACTATGCATATATAACATATTAAATATCTTAGTCTTATATCTACAAACAAATAAAAATTGACCTTTTATATATTCTCAATCTTGACCAAAAATGTACAGATTCCTGGATCACTGGAAAAGTAAGAAAAAATTGGGGATATTAGTTTTCAGTTCTCAAGTAATTTAGTGTACTAATGTATGTTACTGTATTTATGTATGTACAGTGTGATCAGTGTATCTTGATAGCATTTTAAATGTTAATAACTTTTTTACTTTTTAACTTATCAGAGTGAACAAAAAACCAATTGTAGGGTTACTTACTTTCTGGTTACTAGAAAAACAAAAGACTATTAATTTTACAAGATATCAGCATAAGTTGTATTGTTTAAATTGGACACACCTCGGCACACACTCTATGCTATATTTCCCTCAAATGAAACTCTTCTTGCAGATTATAAATATAATATCTGGTTTGATAACTTTATCTTCAAAGACACTCGATCAATTTAAGAAAAACTATATGAGGCAGTGTGTTAGAGAGAGCCTTTTTTTCTGCGGGGTAAAATATTTTCTTGCCGTCCTAGTTACCTTATTTTCCTAAGGGGGAGCAGGTACCCTAGCCGCCGGGCCATACAGAGGACCTTTGTTTCTGAGATAAATCAATCAAAAATATAATTTATTTTTTCTTCCACTAAGATCCCTATCAAAAAAAAATCTGAAAATTTTAGGAGTACGTCATATAAAATTGTGTGCTTCAAATAAACTAAATGTTTCACGTTTGTCGCTTTCTCACACATATTAGTCCCAACCGCCCCTTATTGGCGCCTTTGCGCGGTAGTTTGTAACTTAATATGGGTTTTCAAGCACGTAGCAAGGGGGTCCATGAGGTGTGAACCCCCCTTCCGAAATTTAAAAAAATTTTGATTTTTTACAAAATTTAATCTAGAAAAACAGAATTCCAATAACTGCTAATTAAAATTGAAGCTTCTTAACAGTTCTTTTTCGTTTTCTACAAATATATACCAAAACACTGCAGGGATTGGATGTAAATGCAAGAAATGCAGAGGTAGATTTACTACCTAGAATATATTTTTTTACAGTGATAATTAATTCTGCTTGGCAATTTATATTTCTTTTTTTCTTTGTGTTTGCAACATTAGTTCTTGTTTTCCTGTAGGATTTATAAATTTATTTGACCACGTTTCGTCCTTGTTCTTCTATGTCTCTTTCTTTAAGGTTTCTAGCTCGCTTATCCATTTCTGCTGAAACAAATAGATATTCTACATATACTGTATAGGGTTCTCCAAATTCTATGGGATAACATTGACTTTCAAAAACCATAAGTGATGCAAAGTTGTTTGAATTAGATCAAACTTGCGAAATTCACCGCAGAATTAATATGTCGTTGATAAAGTTAGTCTATTTCCGACAGGGACGTGGAAAGTTAATAGTCGTTCATTTTCGAAAAATGTGGTTTTACTTGCTGATGCATATGCACATAAAAAATGGTTCATACACAAATATTTCATTTCTTAATTAAAAAAAGGCAAAATACAAAAACATGAAATTTAGTTGAACCTTTTCCCATGATTTTTTTGACAAAATCCATTGAACACAAGTAGAATTTTGAAAAAAATACAAACATTCTTTGTGACATGCAGTTTTTGTTGTCCTCTTAAGCTGGTATAAAACAGATTATAAGCAGCTACACGTATGATTTTGTCAAAAGTGTAATTTTTCGAAAAGAGTGGAAAAAACATCTGAGTTCTAATTAAAGTCGAATGCTTGTTAAAATAAAATAAAAAATCCAGGTTCACATTTAAATAAAGTAAGTTGATGATGAGACTTCGAGGACAAAACGTCAGGATTTTAAGTCCTAGTAAGTTATCTTGTAAAAGAGGAAAAGTGGCTTTAAAGGTTTAAAATGTATTTTGTATTATCTTTCCAAATGCAGCGTGGGAAGAATAAAAAGAAAATGATGATTTTCGTTTCGGGTTTGACAATTCTAACGTACATATTAAGTGATTTTATTTAGATTAAACGATTATTATAATTTAAATACTTGCCAGTGAAATTTGTATAGGCACTGAGTGCTACTGAACACTGATTTATATCCTTACTTTTCATTGCTCCTAGTTGGCAAAGCTATCAATTATCTTATTCTTATTTAATACTAAAACGTACTCACTTACCTCTACGTCAGTTTTTGAATATAAATTAGATCTTATAGTGTTTTTATTTATTTCCTTGTAACTTTATTGCATCCAATATACAATACACGGCTAACACAGTAACATAACAACAAACAAAGCATACATAATTAGCCTGCCTGCCGTTCCAGATGTATCCTTGGTTGCTTGACTCTAGAGCGTGTGTACCTACTGGTTAAAATCCGAGCGTAGCCGACGCGATGTTAAGTTTTCTAGCACGTCTGCTGTTACTGAATATGCCCCCGGGCTCATACAAAACTCCTAATTTCCAATACGATTGAGTCAGCCGATACTCGGAGGAAATCCATAATAAAATTATGTAAAATGTTAAAACAAAACTATTTTTCACGAACACTATATTTTTTTTAAAAACACGTAACATTTTTCGCTACACATTAGCTTCTTCGGAGGATACATCTCGAATGAATAAACTTCAGAGTAAAGTAAATTTTAGAGATATAAAAGTCTGGGAATTTTTGAGCCATAAACTTAAACTACCTAAAATTATTCAAATATCTTTAACAGAGGTGAATTATTGAGTTCTACGTGACCGTTTAACAAACAATTTGATTGTTTGAGCTTATTTATTTATTTTTATTTAATCAATCATCAATATAAAATATCACAGGTCTCAATTAAGTGGTTTGCATTATTTGACTCGGTTTTTCCCTTGATAAAAGATTTATAGTGCTCGTCTATTCTTTTACCAAAATATCTATATATATATATATATATATATATATATATATATATATATATATATATATATATATGTAGCTGAGTTTATAACACAGTCTTTCCTTTTTATGGTGTCCACCTTCTCTTTTGGGACACCAAGAACAAGGAGCTGTCCTTAGTTGGGCAGCTCCCTGACGTCTTAGTGGAGGAGGTGCCACCTACCTATATTTGCCCAAGAGTTTTGCCCCTTAAGCCAACGCTTGACAACGTCAAGATCTTCTGGGGGCCAGCTATCCATATTGGTGTTTTGACCGACTGGGAAAGCTTGTCTGCTGGAATTGCTTCCAGGGTGGCCGAACCGAAAGTTCAACAGCAGTCCCCACCAGCCATTCCGCCGACAGCTGGTCGTTTGCCCCAACCCACCACTAAAGGTTAGTGGAACCGTCTGGGAGGGGCCAGGAGAGGCTAGAAGTGCATTCAGCTCTCTCAATAGTGCCTTTTCCACGATTCTCGCCTGGTCTGAGATGATCCTTCTCATTGGGTCGCCCCGGCTCACCACAGCCATCCTGAGATGGCTAGCGGCTGCCGCTTGAGGACCAGTCCTCTGGGATTTCGATGCCGGTCTTGGCTTTTTATTAGGGTGCAGCTTTTTGTGCTGCCCCTCTGATCCATCCGACCGTATCCTCTTTTTGGATTCCTTGCCTCTCAACAGTGGAGAAACGCCCGAAGGTTTTTGGTCCTCGTAGTTCCCACCCACCGCTTTAGGGCAAGGTTCCCTTTTTGGCTTACCCTGATGTTGCGGTTTTTGGGTTAGCTTTTGCAGCCAGCACACTTCCGCCGCTATTGGGGTTTTGGATAGAGGAAGCCGTTGCAATCCCCTGCTTTCCCGATCCTGGGAGTTACCGGGTTAGCTCTGGGAGCCAGCTCACCATGACCGCCCGTGGGTGCAGGGGATCGCAGGGTTCCCTCTGCAGCTTATGCTGCTAGACGGGCCTATCGGTGCCGCTTTTGTTCGGCACCGCGGAGGCGTCGCCTTTTTGGCTTACCCAAGCTGCCTGCCGGTGACCGGTTGCTTTCTGTTGATTGAGGGCAGTCTGTCGTTGACCGGTTGCTTCCAATTCGCTACTTCGTCCCTCTGGCATGGCGGGGCGAAGAAGCCGATTTGTCGAGTTGGGTTAGGCTCGACCTTCTGTTTACATGGAAATCCGGGCCAAAGCGGCGTGTTGCCCCCACTTCACGAAGGCTCAACCCCCAGGATCCCTTTATCCCACTTACGGGTCTCCACGCACTGCACAAACACGTGGGTGGTCATTTGAGTGCCCAAGATGCGACCACAACATTCTAAGGTTATTGCATGTACTCACAGCGTATGTACATGGGATTTTTATCGACCTCCCAGTCTAGATCCGCAAGATTTAGTTTCCGCAGGGCTGTGGAAGTATCCTGCGGTCTTGAAGTTTGGAACGTAAAACTATCGTCCAATATCTTGAAATACGAAGGGTTACCGGATTTCTATTCCAAAAATTGAAGTTAACGGCGAAGTGCTGGCAGCTGTAAAAGAAATAAATACGGTTTTAGCAAATAAATGTAATTCCTGCTGAACCCTAAAAAATACTTACCATCTGTATTACGCCGCTGCGGTCATTGTGTGTGAAGACTTAGCAATAACTCTGGAAAAAAACGAAAAACAAAGTCAACAGAAACAACAGAACCAAAAACCAAATACCTTCACGGCACAGGAGAAAAGCAAAAATTCCACGAGGCGCCCCTGATAGGATCGCTTTAGCACGAGTGTATCTTGACCGCTTAAAACAAAAGGTAGCCACTATGGAAGCAAAAATAAGACGGTACCACGAGTCTAATAAGCGGAAAGAACACTTGAGATTGTTTGAAAAAGACCAGAAAAAGTTCTACAGGGCGCTTACGGAAACAACCAAAATGTCAAATAACGGACTACCGGCAAAAGAAGACATGAACACATTCTGGAACAATATCTGAGGACAAGGTGTGAACCATTCCGAGGAATACTGGCTAGAGGATGAGGAACATATAAATCAACAATTGGAACAGATAGAAGATATAACGATAGAGAAAGATGATGTCAAAGTAGCTATAGCAACAGCGCCAAATGGAAAACACCTGGATTAGACAAATTACACAACTTTTGGCCTAAAACACTTCTCTAAAGAAATATGTACGGGAAGAACTATTATGATTTCAAAATCTGAAAACACACAGGATCCTAAAGAATATATACTTATTACTTGCCTGTCCAACGTATATAAACTCCTCACAAAGATATTATGTAACAAAATAACATCGCATCTAGATGCCAACAACATAATAGCAACTGAACAGAATGGATGCCGCCAAGGCTCACAAGGTTGTCAAGAACTCTTGGTGATAGACAATGTAGTCGGGAGGTAAGTTCAAGATAAACAGAGACATATTTCAGCCCATGGATTGACTATAAGAAAGCATATGACTCTGTTTCTCATTCTTGGCTTAAGACGATATTGGATATTTACAAGTTCAACCAAAGATTAAAGAGTTCCTTAGCCATGCAATGAAACCTATGGAACACCAAACTAGTTGCGGCTGGGTCGGGAGAAATCTACGAGACCAGAACCATTAAAATCAATAGAGGCATATTCCAGAGAGACAGCTTGAGCCCGGTCTGGTTCTGCCTGGCCTTACACCCACTGAATTGGATACTCTGCAAGATCACTAAACGAAATAATATTCTACTAAACCATCTTATGTACATAGATGACCTTAAGTTATATGCAAATAGCCCTGAGCAGCTCCAAAGCATGTTGGAATTGGTGTCCCGGTTTAGCAAATCGATCCATATGGAGTTTGGCTTAACTAAATGTGCCACCGTACACTATAACAACGGTAAAATGATAAACCGTGAGAATGTTAGACTGATGGATGGTACAGAAATGGACACACTACAGACCCCCGCATACAAATACCTAGGAATGCTGCAGACAGGCCAGATTCAGGATAAAATAATGAGAACCCAAATAAAGGATACTTACCTTAAAAGAGTAAAAACAGTTTGCAGAACATACTTACCTGGCAGACAGAAAGTGATAGCAATTAACGCGTGGGCAACTCCAGTCCTAACACACACAAAGAAAACACTAACACAGTTCAGACTGCACCATCCATCGTCTTCAGAGATCAGGTTGTATCTCCCCAGAACCCATGGGAGGGTAGGGGACTTATCAATGTTGGAAGGGCCTGCAACAGACAAAACAACAAATTAGCAACCTACTTTATGCAAAAAGATACTTACCTTCACATAGGTATCTGCGAAGTTGATAGAGGTTATTCGTCGCTGAACCTGGCTTCCCATATCCCAACGGAAGTTCCATCGGTTCAAGAATAGCTGGAGGAACTTCGTAGAAAGGCTCTGCATGGTAGGTATGCCAACGACATTCAGGCTGAAGGAATTCATAAAAGCAGGTCTACATAATTCCTTAAAAATATTGACCTCATGGGCGAAACCGAAGGCTTCATTTGCGCAATACAAGATCAAGTGTTCAGCACTAAAACTTACAGGAGGCATATTTTAAAACAAAACATACCTACAGACAAGTGCAGAGTATGTAATAAGGTCAGCGAATCCATCCAACATTTCATCTCTGCATGTAAAAGCCTTGCGTCGGTCCTCTATACCCAGCGACACGACAACACTGGAAAGATCATTCACCTGAAACTGCTAAGGAGTCTAGAAATCGAGAACACCAAAAATAAATATTATGACTACAGACTACAAGAATTAGAAGAAGATGATAAGCATAAAATATATTGGAATTCGCAAATACAAAAAGACAGAACGGTAGTGCATAATAAGCCAGACATTGTTTGGACAGATAAAACGGAAAAGAAGGTTTACTTAATAGACGTAGCTGTACCACTTGATCATAATGTGGGTGAAAAAGCAATTGAAAAAATAACTTGTCTTTCGACATGAAACAAACCTATTAACTTAAACCAGCCCTAGTAATACTACTTATCATCTCGATTAACGGGTTGGTACACATAGAAGAATCTGAAAGAACTCAACTTACCTGAAAAGATTATCGGCCAATGTATCAAAGCTGCGATCTTAGGTACAGTCAACATAGTCCGCAGAGTTACGAACATAGTGTCTTGAATAAAATATTCTGGCGAGATGTCTCAAGGTAATACCGAAAAAATCGTGAACGAAAAAAAATATTAATAATAATAAAGTTCTATAATGTCGATCAATCTCTTACCACCGATGAAATACACATCAATAGGGGAATTTACCAAGGAGACTCGTTAAGTCCACTTTATATCTGCTTAGCGATGAAGCCCCTCTCCACGTCGCTCAACAATACAGGACATGGCTATAACGTCAAAGCCAATCGAGACAATTCCCGAACCTTTCTGTATATGGATGATATTGAGCTCTATGGTGGAAACCATAACCAACTAAAAAAGCTTATCCGTATGAAATTTGTAATGGAAAAATGTAAAGCCTTAAACATCGAAAAAAGCAACGTCATGGTGATATAGCCCTGTCCAATGGAGAAATACTTCTAGCGATGGACCAAGGAGAGACCTATAAATACCTAGGATTCCAACAAGCTAGAATGCTCCAGGATAAGCAAGGAATGACAAAGCTGAACGATCAGTACGTCCAAAGAGTGTGGGCTCTTCTGAAGACAGAACTGAATGCCGGAAATCTCATTACAGCAATTAACAACTATGATGACCAAGGACAAGTCACACCAACCAAGGTCATCAACTCTCCGAATGACCTTATCACGAGTAGAAGGTGGAAGATCCCTTGTTGGCTTGACCAATTCACACTCCCGAGAGCTGCAAAAATTGAGAGCTTTCTTGACCAACAAGACACAAACATCAAGCCTCCACTGCGTAGTGACCTTGAGTGACAACTCTCCACTCCACTCGCAAGTGACAACATCATCCTAAAGTCAATTTCAGACCCCGACGTGGACTCAAATGTCACTGCACGACCGACATCACAATGACTTGAATCAGCCACACATAGATAAGGAAGCATCCAACAGGTGGCTGAAGGATATTTTCCAGAGATAGAAGCTTTTGCGGTGGCAATACAGGACCAAGTTATTAACACACTAAATTCTTCATCAAAGACCGGTCCGTTGAATCCGATAAGTGTTGAAAATGTAGCGAGAGATCAGAGACTTTACAGGATATAACATTTGGCTGCACTTACCTAGCAAACACGGACTACCTCCAGCGACATAACTAGAAGCTTGCCAATCAATACGAGCTCCTGAACACCTTTGTGCTCTATTATAAATTCCAACCAAGTTCAGTCCTTCAAAATAACGCTTTTAAACTGTAGTACAACCGGGCAATTATCACCGACAGACGGGTGACGAATAATCGGCCAGATGTGGAACTGTTAGTACTGTTAATTAAGAAAACAAAGACAGCTTATTTGGTAGATGTCGCCATACCCAATAATAACAACGTGTTGGATAAATATCAAGAGAAAAAGACCAAATATGCGGGGCTGGCTATCGAGATACAGCAGATGTAGCGACTGAAGGTTCTTGTGATACCGGTTTTCGTATCATCAACTGGACTAAAAATCATAGTGAGAAAATTCTTACAGGGCAACACTGAACTAATAGAAACCAGGCTACTTTTTTGATGCATGCATCCGGGATGGGCTTTTAGCCCACCATTTGTTGAGAAATTGATTGTTAATTTCGATAATAATAATAATAATAACTTCGCTGTAAACTTCTTTATCCCCTTACTAACCCCTAACTGTCCTAACAAAAATAGAAACTTCGATTTAAGATTTTGTTTTGTTTTATATAAATAATGCCATGAACTAAAAAAATTTAATATTGACTATTTAATTTTAAAGCCGGGACTACAAAAAGGTTCTCTTTTTTTATTTATTTACTTTTAATACTCTTTCTGATTAAATGCTCACTTGTCAATTTAAATCCTAAATAATACTCAGATCCTGAATGCATTTATGGTAATTTCGAGCTTTATTTATATGAAAATGAGCTGCATTAAAATACGCAATTTTGACCTTTAATCGCTGGTTCCCATGTCGATTGGTTTTCTCGCGGTTTCTACCATGTCTCGTATGTGTCACGTTTTAAGTTGTTTCGAGATAAGACCCTGTGTTCCTGTACAAATTCCTTTCAAAACGATCTTTTAAAATTCTTATGATATTTAATGTTTATAAAATATTCGATACTATTAAAACAAAAATTTTAATTTTTTGAAAAGATCTGAGGACCGGTCTGTTTCAACGGGCAACTCACTATATAATATCTAAAATATTCATAATTCTTTCAAACAAGGCTGGATATTAAGGTAATTAGAGTGGTATGCTTTAATTATAATAAAAATAAAAAATTAATTCTTAGAAGTTCTGGGTCGTCTGCACTTCGCATAGCATAAGAATAACCCTTATCTTCAATTTAGTAATACACTAGTATACAGTGTGGAAAAAAGTCTGGACTACCCTTATTATTTTATTATATGTAAACTGATTTTTTAAGTTACGCCATTTTGACGTTATTCACTTGTCTTTGTTATTAAAAGACAAGCTGTCAAAAATATGACCTCATTGATTTTTTGAAATAACAACATTAGTCACCCTCTTTTAAAATCTATTGTCCAGCTGACTATGCTTGACCGTCTATCAAGCCGTTTAAAAATGGTGAACGACTAAATGGTTAAAAAGCTAGCTTCTATTGTAATAATTGCTGAAAGTGATGTCCATTTACCATTTGACGGTGCCCTAATCTTGATACAAATTCGTTCCGTACATTTCTTAACATTGGGGAGTTATTTTTTAAGTTGCTTGCCTTACGTAATACTTAAGATCGATGTTCCGTGGCCTATCAAAGTATTGTTTTTTATTTAAGATAACCGCACATAAAGTAATCAAGCGGCGCTAGGTCAGTTGACCGAGTTGATCCCTATATCGATCCTTGTCGGCCAATCCATTTGCAAAGAAAAACTACATCAAGGTATGGTCGGACTTCTCTTGCGTAGTACGGTGAAGCCCCATCTTCTAGAAACTAAATTTCAGGGCTAAGTTGGTTTGACATCGTTATTTAGAAATAACAAAATTAAAGGTGAAATCAGTTCAAACTGCAAAAAGTGTAAATACCTGCCACCCGCGAGCTTGTCCTCAAAGAAAAATGACCCTATAATCATACCTCTTATTATGCCCTCCCAGACATTTACTTCTTATGGTTTTTTAGGTATGCGCTTCATGAATACAGTAAGGGTTTTTTTGCCCAGTATCTGGAGTTTTGTTTGTTTAGTGTACCATATGAAAAAAAGTTACCTTATAAAAAAATAAAAAAAGATCTCTCTCAAATTTTTATTTTGGTTGCAAATTTGATTGTTGTTTCGCAAAATTGTAGCCTTTAATCAAAATCGTCTTTATTTATTTCGTATATCAAACAGACTTTGTTTGGGTGATATTTTTCTTTGTGTCAAATATTTTAAACTGACTTATAATTTCAGTCCATATCAGCAACGATTTGACATCTTACGCTGTGAGGATTATTTTCTAGGACGATCTCGAACACATAGACGAATCCAGGGAGGGTCTACCGGGCTGCTGCCCCCCCCCCCCCAGAAGTTTCATCTTATGTCTCAGTACAAATTAAATTAAATTTGTTTTATTGTTTAAGTTCATTACTAAGAATATTTTTGTTTTTAAGACCTTTGTTAAGTTATAAGTTAAACATACATCGAATATATGGTAGTAGGTAGGTAGAAAGTAGTAGCAGTAACAATATATTATAATGTTATGTTTAAAAAAAATATTTAAACATTTACATCGTATAGGTCACGGCGCCCCTCCCCCCACTACTTTGATATACGGATATACCTTCTGTATTAAAATGTATGTTTTACGAAATTGTGGATGCGATGAATATATCATCAACGGAACATTTTTTACTTATTATTTATTTAATATTTTTAGGGTAGTTGTTATTGAAGAGTTCTAGAATATCGTTTGTCGATCTTCGGCGATTTCCATATCCAACCATCATGAATATTTATATCCGGTCGTTTTCGAGAAGTGGTATATCACAAAAATAGAACAACCATTATAAACGCGTAAACACACAATAATATTCAAAGCTTTAAACTTAGAAAGCACTTTAGTTGAATTTAAAGTAAATAATTATTTATCTAAATTTTAAGGTTTTAGACGTTTAAAACTACAAATTTCACATGTCTAATATTTTTACAAAATTTAATCTTAATAATGATATTAAGGGTAGTCCAGAATTTTTCTACTCTGTATATATCCTGGAGAATGTAGGACCTTTAAATTAACATAAGCAACAGAAGGGGATAGGTAACAGAAAGGGAGTTGCCAGTTTATTGATAAAACTGGTCATAATCGATTCATTTTGAAGTTATATTTTAAATAAAAGTTTTGTCTAACAGTTTGAGAAGGTTCTCTATCCACAGAAATCGAGCAACGCTAGTGCTTTAGTTAACAATACTATGAAATAACCGTCAAGCTCAACATCTCTAATTCAATAATTTAATTTAAATATATATCTTACTGAAACTGTCGTGTCAGTAAAGATTTATAAATAAAGTACATAATCAAGGTGCGCGGAAACACCAAAGTTCAATCATCCATTCTTTCGGTAGGGGGCGTACAGACATCTCAAATTAATCAGATAAAAAAAATGAAAGTCACTTAAATGATTTAAAATGTCGTAAGTGATTAAGATATATAGTAACCTGTTCACATGAATTTGCAATAAACAGTATTATAAAGTACGCACGAAGCAATACACGTCTATTTATTAGATTATTAGAATTGACCTTCATTTTAAAATAATATTGTTGTTGAAAATAATAGCCAACGACAATCAAATTTAATACTACGCCGGAGCCAGCAGTAAAAGTTGGAAAATGTCTACACCAATCGTTCTTATAAAACAAGGTTGGATAAAGGGCATAACCAGTATCAACTTGGATAAGAGAGAATTCTACAAATTTTTAGGAATACCCTATGCGAGACCACCAGTGGGTTCATTCAGATTTAAGGTAAGTGCAGCCATGTCTTCTACTATATTTTGTTGATAATAATTAATAATGATGTTTGGTCTATTACTTTTTGATATCAATTGATAATATTAACCCAAAATAAAAGAAAAATATCAGCTGTGGCGGAGTCTGAGACCCCTCTAGATTTTGAAATTTTACTGTATCTGGACCATCTAAATTTGCCAGACAATTAATACATAATCGTTCTTTGCGTTGTTTGCTCGCACTAGTTTTTTTGAAATCCGCCCCTGAATGTCAGTCTGAAAACCAAATATTTCGTAATGCTTTATTAAAATAATAACAGTATCACTTAATAAAACTTAACGTACTAATAAATTTAAGAATAGATGTGTAGCGGGTTTAGGACAGAAATAAAAATCCCTTTTTCTTAAAAAAGATCCGAGGTTTCGACTATATATTTAGTCTTCTTCAGGGCTATTTTAAATATGGGATTTATGTCAACACACAAAAGTATATACAAGTCCATATCAAACCTAAGGAAGACGATGACATTATTTTTACAACAATAAGACAATGCTGTTGTCCTATATATATATATATATATATATATATATATATATATATATATATATATAGTTTGTTTCTTAAACCCGGTATATATTAATTGGACTTCTTTCTTGGGTATAGGTTTATTTGTAAAATCAAACAGTGGGATTAATTTGACGTTTCGCCTATCGTAGTAGGCTTTCTCAAAAATTGCTCATTCCTTTATTTTTTTTTTTTTTTTTGTGTATAAGGCTTTCCTTTCCTATCTACAATTAATTTAAAAAACATTTAGTGATCTAATTATACAAGACATTTAAAATTTTTTCTAAAACTAATTTAAAACTTTATACAATTGACAAATAATTATTACAAAATTAATAAAATAAGATTACATACCTCGAAAAATGCATGTTGTTATTTATTTATATTTGATGATAGGTAGTTAGTTAGCCAGGCAACTCATGGCACAGTTTTAGGTAAAAAGGTGTTCTTATCGTAGTACGTTTTTTTGAAGAATTTAAAGATAATTTTTTTTGGCTATTTTTTAATTTAAACCTTAGAGTAGAATCAGACATTCACAATTATATACTACATTTTCAAAATAACGGCTTAAACGAAGTTAAACAACTATACTAAATTATCAAATTGTGGTATATATGACTTAAATTTTTTATGTCTTGTTTGTCATTTACTGCATTTTTTTCTTTTTTTATGTGAATCATTTCTTTGATAATTAATTTTTGATACCGGTTATCTTTATCAATGATTTTGGTTTCAGAAAAATTAAATTCGTGTTTGTGTTTTTTTCATGTTTATGTAATGCAGTGGATGCATTCTTTGTATACTTATGCCCTTTTATTCTATTTTCTAAAAGTTGGGTTGTCATACCAATATATTTCATAGGGCAGTTTAAACAAGGAATTTTATATACGAGATTGGATTTTTTATTTTTAGGAATTTTAGTTTTTAATTTTGTAAATAGGGAGCCTATCAGGTTCTGGGCTTTATGACACACAATTATGTTATATTTTCCTAAGATATGTTTTAATTTTTCAGATAATTGAGATGTGTATGGCATTGCAATATATGTTTTTTGCGTATTATCTTAATTTCAATTCCCACCATCCATACAAACAAAAAAGAAGAGTTGTGATTGGTCTAGTTGACCGTGCCATATCTTTAACGTCACCAGAATATCGTCCTGAAGCCCTTAATAAAGTTAAAGAGACCTTAAATACAAATCATTTCCCAGAAAAACTAATACAAAAAATTATCAAACAAAGGACGTACGTATATTATAACAATCATAACGAAAACGTAGGACAAGATAATACGCAAAAAACATATATTGCAATGCCATACACATCTCAATTATCTGAAAAATTAAAACATATCTTAGGAAAATATAACATAATTGTGTGTCATAAAGCCCAGAACCTGATAGGCTCCCTATTTACAAAATTAAAAACTAAAGTTCCTAAAAATAAAAAATCCAATCTCGTATATGAAATTCCTTGTTTAAACTGCCCTATGAAATATATTGGTATGACAACCCAACTTTTAGAAAATAGAATAAAAGGGCATAAGTATACAAAGAATGCATCCACTGCATTACATAAACATGAAAAAAACACAAAACACGAATTTAATTTTTCTGAAACCAAAATCATTGATAAAGATAACCGGTATCAAAAATTAATTATCAAAGAAATGATTCACATAAAAAAAGAAAAAAATGCAGTAAATGACAAACAAGACATAAAAAATTTAAGTCATATATACCACAATTTGATAATTTAGTATAGTTGTTTAACTTCGTTTAAGCCGTTATTTTTAAAATGTAGTATATAATTGTGAATGTCTGATTCTACTCTAAGGTTTAAATTAAAAAATAGCCAAAAAAAATTATCTTTAAATTCCTCAAAAAAACGTACTACGATAAGAACACCTTTTTACCTAAAACTGTGCCATGAGTTGCCTGGCTAACTAACTACCTATCATCAAATATAAATAAATAACAACATGCATTTTTCGAGGTATATAATCTTATTTTATTAATTTTGTAATAATTATTTGTCAATTGTATAAAGTTTTAAATTAGTTTTAGAAAAAATTTTAAATGTCTTGTATAATTAGATCACTAAATGTTTTTTAAATTAATTGTAGATAGGAAAGGAAAGCCTTATACACCAAAAAAAAAAAAATAAAGGAATGAGCAATTTTTGAGAAAGCCTACTACGATAGGCGAAACGTCAAATTAATCCCACTGTTTGATTTTACAAATAAACCTATACCCAAGAAAGAAGTCCAATTAATATATATATATATATATATATAAATATGTAATATATATATATATATATATATATATATATATATATATATATATATATATATATATATATATAAATATATAATATATATATATATATATATATATATATATATATTTATTTATATATAAGATGTGTTTTCGTGCCGGGCGTACATCGGTTTAATACTGTTCTAAAAAGAACAGTTTGCGAACGTTTTTTTATGTGTTCAATTACAGCATTTACGGATGTTATAAGCTACAAATAGTACTACACTAGGTTCTAAACATTACAGTGTTATGGTCTTAATATTATTGCGGAAAGAATTAAAACTATTATAAAATCACATACATATATAATTATTGCACTAAAAAGTTTTTTAAGAAAATAGAAATTTTAAATTTCTCTTTGCGGAACCAAAAGTGTCTATAACTGAAGAAATTAACTCTTCTTTCTTCTTTCCCACCATTTTTCGGTGCGCCCTTATCATACGAGATAACCTAGTTTCAGTTGTCGTTGACCGCAACCAAAGTTTACAGAATATTTAATTTTTGCCGCAACTATTTTTTTACCCATTTAAAAGTACTAAACCATCGTTGGATAGAGCAAGTAGTTGGTGGAAGTGTAAAAAACAATCTTGAAGCATTTCTGAAGACACGGATAAAATTCACACTCTTTTGATAATAATTCACTGAAATTTAAGTCACATTCACACATTTCACTTTACATTTTCATGTAGCCGCCCACGTTGTACACTCAGCCTCAAAATTTTCTAAACAGTATTTTTTCAACGATATCTCTTATCTAATCTGTTGTCAAGAGGTCATTATTTTTTGTGCTTTTTGGATGAAGTAGACGTGGTGAGTTTAAATATGGTATAAATATGTTCAGCCTAAAGTATTGTTCTGCTCAGGTTGCTGAAATATTTCAGCGCTGGCTTCGTCGTCCAGTGATCCTTGGCATCTTTATTTTATTATCTGATAGTTGAGCCATTTCTTCAACTTCTTTAGAAATTATGGAAAATCTCTATCATTTAAAAAAATGTCAGTAATTGATTAATATGCTGTTTTACGGAGATTAAATTAATACATACACATTGAAGCTTGTTAGTAACGGGTTCAAATTTTTTTCTGAAATTATCCGTAAAAATTTATATTTTGATGTCCAATGTGTTCCCGACAAAAGAGGAATATTTGTTACAAGATTTTTTCTTTTGGAGCCAGTCCGAAAAAAAAAAGATTTCTTTAATGGTGACAATGGTATTTTGAATTTGTTAGACTATATTGAGATCACTTTCTTACCTATAATATTGGATTTCACAGTGTATTTATTTGGAATTAGTCATATTAACAAATTTATGAGTCTCTTGAAAAAAACAATTTTCTAAGAGCAACAGTCATGTAAAAATAGCCGAATCGAGAACCTGTATCCGATTTTAGTATTATTTTTTTTTATATTTTTAACAAAAATTTTACTTCTAGAGGGGGGGCACATGCATATATATATATATATATATATATATATATATATATATATATATATATATATATATATATATATATATATATATATATATATATATATATATATATATATATATATATATATATATATATATATATATATATATATATATATATATATATATATATATATATATATATATATATATATATATATATATATATATATATATATATATATATATATATATATATATATATATATATATATATATATATATATATATATATATATATATATATATATATATATATGTTATATATATGTTATATATTGGTGTTTGTCATTTTTGTTGCCACTTTTCGGAGTGTCTTTGCCCTGGTCTAAGTGTTCCTCTTGATTCTGGATACATTTTCTTGTATCAGAGTAAAATTTTCAAGATGGTATATTATTTTTTTACTTTTTTAGTTCTATTTATAAGAAGTTTTATTGCTAGCAGCTTCAAAGATGTCCATATCCATCCACTGCATATTGTGTCTCAATGTAAGCCCAAAATTTCAGCAATTAAAAACAAAGTTAATTCGGAGACTGCCTCGCTGAAGGAGATTCAAAATGGCTTCTGTCATTCCGACATTTTTATTTTTTTTTATTATGCTCGGAGGGAATACTTTCTGAAAGTAGAGGTATACATACATAAATATAGGTAAATTACCATTTCATGAATTTTTCATTTTATTTGGAGTAGTGATGTTTGATCCAATTTAGTTTCGAACTTAGCCATTTTCTTTTCAAACATTTTTATTGGACCTCATTTGTTACATCATATTGGATTGGTACAAATATTTTAACTAGTTTGTACTTATTCCACACTTGATTATAATTTAAGATAAATTGTCATGTTGAATTCGAGTTTATCTATCACATTTAATTCTTCTGCAAAATTGGAAGTCAATTAAATAAGATATTTTTTAAGGTGATTTTTTAAACGTTTGATTTGGCCACCATTGTGTTCCGCACAATTACCCAGGTCTTTTGGGTGCTGTAGCACCGGATGGCAAAATTTTAAGAGCGGTATGCGCGCGAAGCGGTGGCAGTCGGTGGCAGCAGAAATTAATCTCAACCTGGACTAAGTACCAGCAATGACGAAAATAATGCTTGCCATGAATCTAATTTGGAGTTTGACTCTGAGATGGTAGGCTGCCTGAAAACCTTGACTAATCAGAAAAAGCGCGCGAATTACGTCGCAAGATGGGAAATTTAAATTTATCATATTAAACTTGTATTAGACATGACAATTAGACAATGACAATGTGGATGTACCATTTTGTACAGGAGAAAAAGTAGCTATAAAAATGTGAAATTTGTTTTGTAATATCTCTTCGAATGCAACCTGAAAAAATAAAAAGAAAAATGACGATTTTCGGGGTTTTTACGGATATCTCCGGAAGTAGTGGGCATTTCCCAACTTTATCAGCGACATATTATTCGAAATCAAACTGCGTAACTTTGCCCTAATTTAGTCACGAATTTGTAACACTTTGTATATGTTAATCTATAAAAAGGATACCCCACTTTTTATTACATAAGTATTTGAAATGTGTGCAAAATTCTAAACATTTGTCATGTAGCAGTGGTAGAATCACTTTCAATGTTTTCGAGATTATCACAACTGAAAATTGACAATTTGAAATTGCGTTTTTTTTTGAAGAGTAGAAAACTTTTGTTCAGACCAAAAGTTGCTATCAGAAAGGCCGTAAAAAACTAAGGCAGAAGTCACAAGTCAAACTATATAGATGTTACAGCCTCTTAAAGTCTGAAATTGTCAGTCTTCAAAAAAACTGAGCCTAGATTAGATATATATATATATATATATATATATATATATATATATATATATATATATATATATATATATAAATCTTCAGTGTTCTGAAAAAAGCGGGACATGAACCAACTTTTTAAATGAAATTATCCTATTTCGTTTCCGAATTAAGATTCTAAACATTATATATATATATATATATATATATATATATATATATATATATATATAAATGTTGTTTACTTTATTCGACCGTTTTCTAATGCTTAAATCTTCAGTGTTCTGAAAAAAGCGGGACATGAACCAACTTTTTAAATGAAATTATCCTGTTTCGTTTCCGAATTAAGATTCTAAACATTATATATATATATATATATATATATATATATATATATATATATATAAATGTTTAGAATCTTAATTCGGAAACGAAATAGGATAATTTCATTTAAAAAGTTGGTTCATGTCCCGCTTTTTTCAGAACACTGAAGATTTAAGCATTAGAAAACGGTCGAATAAAGTAAACAGATCCAACCAATTTTTTATCTTTATTAATTGCTGAGATTTTGTAACAGTCCACCGATGTTAATAATCTTGTCTGGCATCTATACATTTAATACAGATTGATATAAATAGATACAATTTTAGGCTCCGCAACCGGCAGAACCATGGGAGGGCATACGTGAATGCACTCAAGATGGAAACCCTTGTACATCTATAGGTTTTGCAGGTGAACCAATAGGATCTGAGGACTGTTTGTACTTGAATGTTCATACCAAAGATTTGCCAAGAGCGGGAGTGAATCGAAAACCTGTCATGGTATTTATACATGGAGGCGCATTTACAATGGGATCTGGAAGTGAACTTATGGCCAGTCCTCAATACTTGATGACTCAAGATATTGTTTTAGTTTCAATCAACTACCGACTTGGAATATTTGGTAAGAGTATTTTGAAAAGGTCGTACAGTTTAGCTTTGGTGTTACCTTTGCGTCATTAAAGATGCAAAATTGCCTAATCACAAGAATTTATTTAACTTACGTGGCCCGTCAATGTTTCAATTTCTTTATTCAAAAAAGTTTTAAAAAGTCTCATAATCAAACATTTTTTATTTTTTTAGTTTTAAGTACGTATATATATATATATATATATATATACGTATACGTATATATATATATATATATATATATATATATATATATATATATATATACGTATACGTATATATATATATATATATATATAAATATATATATATATATAAATATATATATATATAAATATATATATATATATATATATATATATATATATATATATATATATATATATATATATACATATTTATATATATATATATATATATATATATATATATATATATATATATATATATATAAAGCTTTGGTATTAATTCATCATCTTATTCATTTTTATAGCTTTTTACTAAGTTGAAAGTTTAAGTATATATACTTATTAAAACAATATGAAATAACCAAAATTAACTTCCAATACAAATTAAAGGTTAATATTATTTACAAACAAATAAAATATTTAAATTAAAAGACTAATTAATTTTAGTAACATCACTAGAATATGAATTTTTTATACCTAGACCTTTTTTTGCAAGCAAAATAAAAATCCCTTATGTATGTTAGGCTTGGTGCAAAGTGAGTGTGCTTTTAATAATTATTATTATGTATAGGTGAAATAATTTACATATTTTTATGGTATATAGATATCTAGTTTTATTATAATGTGAGATACTGTAAATAGGTAAGTAAATTTGTCAATAAATATTTTAGGATTTCTAAGTATGGATGACATTAGTCTAGATGTTCCAGGAAATGCAGGTTTAAAAGATCAGGCATTTGCTCTCCAGTGGGTTCAAGAAAATATTTCTAATTTTAATGGAGATCCAAACAATGTTACAATATTTGGTATTAGCGCAGGTGGTGCATCAGTACAATTTCAGGTTGGCAAACTTAATTATTTTGAAAGTTTCAGATAGTTTTGATTGTCTAAATAAAATTAATATATACTGATTATTAAAATAATATCAATAAATCAAAATTCTACAAACGAATTCTTAAAATAAAAAAAATCATAGATACGTCCGCAAAAAAATTATATTATATGGTACTAGGCTTCTTCGTCAATCACATAATTGTATAATCAAATTAAAATATGTAAGAAATTTGTAGAGAAACCAGACATTTATAAATTATGTCAGAAAACTTTCTTCCAAATTTTAGCAGTAACTCGTGCGGCCGCTTCGAAAGTGAGAAGGTGTTACACCTATAATTTGGGGGTTGTAGCTCTTTGTCGGAAAATCAAAATTAAGTGAATATGCAGATGAATTCATAAGACGAATATAGGAAGAAAAAAAATAGAATATGGCAACCGCTAGACACTTCTTTCTGCCTTATTAGACTTTTTCATCAAGTGACGCTATAATCAAATTAGAGTTTAAGGTACTTGGGGAAAAACCATGAAGAAAACAGCAGCGAAAAACGACGGTTTTTCTAAAAAAAAATATCAAGTATGGTAATTACCAGATTTGTTTTTAATTTCATTTCATTGACCACTACAATAACCAATTAATTAATTATGTAACACAATATGCTCTGTATTTTTGCTACAAAGTCCCTGGATTATTTTTATTTTCAAGACGTGTTTCTTAATTTCAAGCAATTGTCAATATTTCTGTGTAGAAATTAAAATAATAATGTCCAAGTTTTTAAGGAGGTATTTTGTATTTTGTATTTTTAATATATTACTGCGAAATATATCTTGGTTCAATACTACATACATACTACATAAACATAATTTTTTTTATCCTCGAAAACAGCACTTAAAAAGAACGGTATTAAAGTAGTTTGGAGTTTTGGTCAATTTCTAGTCTCTGAAATCTAGTCACGAATTGGTTTAACTTCATCTAGGATTCGAATAAGAATCAAACTTCAAGACAAAACTGTATTCTCCAAGTTAAGTTTATGTTTAGCTAATGGTTCTATTTGCGTTTGTTTCTGATTATACAGTTAAAAACATATAATAAAAACGTAAAGATTAAGGAAGTCTGTTTATTAGATTAAAAGTGTCGATTTGTTTCAGCACTTCGCTGATATGATCAAAAACCACAATTGAACAGACAAAACTGGCCATTGACCAATTAGTTGCTTCAAACATCTATATCTGATTAACGCTAAAAAAAGCTTATAGTGTTGCTAGTAGTTGTAATGAAATTGGCAAAGTAATTATTCGCAGGCAAATCTAATGAAAAACTTATATTGTAGTATTGATTAGTTATTCTACTTTTTATATTTTAAATGTTACGTTCATAAAATGTTAAATGTCTTCTATTATCATGTTTCGTGCTTCTATGCAAATTCGTATATTTTTTGTAGTCTATTTTACTGACTTTTTCCAATTCAACCTGATGTTTCTAATAAAAAAAAAAAACAGGAACACTTTTACACCTGCTTGCATTAAAAGGTACAATCCTTTTTCTGAAATGTCAGTTTTTATACGCAAATATTTCGGAAATAACTAAAGTTAAATATATATAGATCAATGAGTTTTCAGTTTTGCGGTATAATTTTGTATATTGTTGACATAATATAATAACATCCTCCTCCATATTCGTTTAAAAAAATTTATATTTTTATTTAGAAAGTAAAATCATTGTAAAAAATTAATGTATGAAAAGAAGTACGTATCTGAAGCTTGTTTTAGCGCCTCATCTGAATCCGATGTTGTTTTATTTAAGCACTTTCTGCGCTCATGTTTTCAAATTTATTTACGTTGTTATGAACCTGAAATCGAAAATAGCATCTTAAAAGTTTGTTTGCATCAATTACCCATGTACAATTCTTAAGGAGACTAAGAATTAGTAGAGCTTATAATTGTATTTTTGGGTGGTAGGCAGCCCAAATTAGGATTTTTTCATATTAAAAAAATGTTTAAGTTTTTCCCATCCGTCTATGCAAAAAGAATTGATTTTGCTGATTATTAGATGAAAATTTACCTAATTAAGATCAATTTTTTAAAGAATTAAAAATTTTAAAAGCTTGCATCTCAAGCAGCATCATTTTCTGTGTATATTTCTGGTAACTCTCAAACTATTTCTGCTAACTATCAAAATGCTTCCTTAGAAAGAAATATTATATATTATAATTATTATCAAAGCATTGTAGCTTAGTGACAATAATGAGACCTCTATTGATTCAAAATACATTTTAATTTAGGAAAATAAATGTTACCTACATCAATAAAATTTTGCATTTTAAGCGAATCCATGAAACATGATCCTTCTATCTGAAAATATCTTAAAGATTTTTAAAACAGATTGTTGGTTGCTTAATTTCAAAATATTAAATTTATTAACGATACGACCAAAAGTTATGTTAAAACATTAAAAGGTTTACCAGCAGCATTTTAAATTAGAAATAAAAGATAAACCAATGTTTAGTGGACGTTAAGAGATGTCCTAACAAATCTTTCCACGTCCCAATTGCCCTATTCTGCCAAAGTCTGTTTAAAGGAACTCAATTTCACCGATGCGAAGAAGGCCGCCAAATTTTAGCTGCTCAAGTCCCGACAACTGCCGACGCGACGGCTTCTAGCTGTCGCGTACTGATATTTTAATTATCAGGTATATATTTTTTATATGAAACATAATTAACTATTGACGATTTAGTTCCGACCGACAGATATAACAGACGTAAAACAAAAGAAGGCCTTACTGTTCTGTTAAAAAATTATATACCAGAGTGTACACAGAAGTATCGTATACTCCTTGTAGAAACTACCAGTTCCAGTTAGACCCCAAGTATGTAATATTCCTTTTTTTTTTTTAGACGACTAATTTTCTCTAAATAAAAAAAACAGAGCGTATATAAAACTACTCTTGTTACTATAGTTTCTTGTGCTGGAGGTAAAAAAAAAAACTTTAAAGGTACGGGGTTAGGAAGAAAATTAAACAACTAAAAAGGTAGGTGATTATTTCCTTAGTAATTGGGACGGATGAAACATTGCGGTCTAGTTTAGAGGTACCAGTGCAATATAGGAGACTATGTCTGTCATTTTAATTTTTAGAGACATGGGGTACGGGGTTAAGAAAAAAATAAATACCTAAAACGGTTGGTGGCTGTTTTAGGACGGTTGAGTCATTGCGGCCTACTTTACTGGCACCAGGGCATATAGTAGACTATTTTTTTCAATTCGGTTTGTGGGGACAAAGGGTATGGAGTCAAGGAAAACATTAAATACCTTAAATGGTATGTATACAAAAGTATTCCTGTCAGTTTAATTATTGGGGACAAAGGATACCCGAATAAGAAAAAAAATTAAATACCTAAAAGGAAAGGTGGATCTTTCCGGGGTAATTGAGGCGGTTAAATCATTGCGATCTAGTTTAGAGGTACCAGGGCATATAAAATAGTATTTGTGACAATTTCGTTTTTGAGGAACGAGGTTAAGAAAAAAATAAATACCTGGTACCTATAAACTAGATCAGTGTTTCAGCCGCACCAATTACCATGGAAACTTCAACTTACCCTTTAAGGTATTTAATATTTTTCTTAAGTCCGTACCCTTTGTCCTCAATAACTCAATTCACAGAAATAATCTAATATATAGCCTAGTACTTGTAAGCTAGGCTGCAAGGATTCAGCAACCCTAATTACTCCCGAAATAGCCACCTACCTTTTTAGGCATTCATTTTTCACTTAACCATGTACCCCTTGTCCCCAAAAATTAAATTGGCAGAAATAGTCTGATATATGCCTTGATACCTCTAGACTAGACCGCAGTGATTCAGCCTCCCCAATTACCTCGGAAACAGCCACCTACCATTTTAGGAATTTACTTTTTTTAACCCCGTACCCCTTGGCCCTTAAAAACTAAAGGTTACGGGGTTAAAAAAATTAATACCTGTACCTATAAACAAGACCGCAGTGTTTCAGCCACCCCAATTACCCCAGAAACTTCAACCTAACCTTTAAGGTATTTAATATTTTTCTTAATTCCATATCCTTTGTCCCTAATAACTAAGTTGACAGAAATAGTCTACTATATGCCCAAGTACCCCTAAACTAGGCAGCAAGGATTCAGCCATTTTAATTATCCCACCTACCGTTTTTATTTTTTTCTTAAACCCGTTCCCCTTGTCCTTAAAAACTAAATTGATAGAAATAGTCTTCTATCTGCCCTGGTACCTCTGAACTAGACCACAATGACTTAGCCGCCCCAATTATCCCGGATATAGCCACCTGCCCTTTTAGGTATTAAACTTTGTCATTGTTTGTCGATAATAAACTAGTCTGACATTAAAGTTAATTTTTTACCTCCCGCATAAGAAACTAGAGTAAGAAGAGTAGTCTTATAATACAGAGCTGACGTACTGAATACAAAAATGTACTTAAAGTAAGATAGTCAGTACTTTTGAGACTGTAAGTTTTTTACTTAAGTACTTTTGAATTAGCGTTACTTGTGACAATGTATTCAGTACTTTTAGAAAAGTATTTGTACTTAAAATTTCAATTTTTGGTTAAGTATTACTTATTACTTAAAAAATTAACTGCAAAATCTATATTTAATAAGAGTAATTTGTAGAATTACTTAAATATTTTTAGAACTTAAGTACTTTTAGTTCAGTATTTATAAATAATTAAGTCTTTTTCGAATGCAGATACTTCTATCTTAAAAAGACTTAAGTAGTTCAAAAATCATTTTTAGTACCTAATTTACTTTAAGGAAAAATCTCTATACGTTTTGAAAAAAGGATTTGGTTTGTGTTTGCGTAATTTTATCTTACAATGGACCATATCATGATCCGAGATGCCCTCCATTTTAAATGTCCCTGTTCCGCAGACAATATCCGGGTTTGAAGAAATTATTAAATCAATAAGAGTACTTGTATTATTGGTTATACGTGTTGGCTGATTAACGCATTGTTTTTTTAAAAAGTCTACATTAAAGTCACCGCCAAATACGTCAAAATCGAATTCAGGAATAATGCTTACCAAACTTTCCTCCAGTAAATCGAGACACTAAGACAAATTAGAGTTAGGTGGCCTATAGAGCGTTCCCATGCAAATTCTCTTATCAGCAATTTTTATGGAGATCCAAAGTTGTTCAAGGACAGCTTGAGCACTACCGATCTCCAGTAATTTAAAAGACAATAAACTCTTAACGTAAAACGCAACTCCACCACCCCTCCTTTCCCGATCACGTCGGACTAAATTATAATCATTAATATTAAAAGCAGAAGTAGGTAAGTTGGTAGAAAGCCATGTTCCAGAAAGTCCCACGACGCACTATGGTATAGAAGGTCCTTCTTTTGGCCAAAAATAGTGTTTTACGTAGAAATAAAAAATTACTTAAAAATTATATTAATATAGGTAAAAACTAAGAAATAAACAAACAAAAATATTCTGCCCCCCTCCCTCCCCCATCCCCCCCACCACCACCCGAAACCTTTCAAAGCTAGTGTTTTACGTAGAAATGGAGGGGGGAGGCAAACTAGATGTAAACCAAGTAAACAAAACAAAAATATTTCGCCCCCCCCCTCCCATTACCAATAAAAAAATGTCAATTGTATTTAAGCAACAACTACATTTTATTAGAAAAGTAATATCTTAATAATTATAAAATAATAACTATGTACTAAGTATGAAGTTAACTCAAGAGTATTTAACTCTTCCAAATATAACAAATCTTCAAAATCTTCCAAGTTTAAGTCCTTGGAATTTTCAAGGTTTAGTACTTGAAAATCAACTGTTTCAACAGGTTTTAATAGTTCAATGACTCCTAAAGGTAATTTTTTTTATTTTAATTTTGATTTTCTACTATGTACACTAATATTTGATATTATAGGATCTGATGTGTCTAAAGCCCTACAGAAAACATCTTTTAAATTACTAATTCTGTCAGTTTTTCTTGCGTGATGCAACCTATCTTGCCTATAATATTTATTTCGCGATTCAGCTGCATCTTCTCCCAAGTATCCTAATGGCAGCAAGCAATTATCTAAAATTTGTTTTCCGTGGACAAGGACCTTGTGTATTGTGGCGGGCATAGGAAACCATGAATATAATTTTAGAAATAGAGCACCCGTTTTAAAACAATGGGTCTCAAATTTATTACCATCAATTGGAAGCTGACATGCCATAGCAATCAAAATCGTTCGAAACTTTATTATGAGCTCTACAGACACCCCGGTTATTTCAGCAAATGCATCTGGCTTCTCAAACGCACGCCTTGCCGTGTTTCCGTCGTTTGTTGATCCGTAGCTCTGTTTTGGCTTGTCAACATGTAGACCTAAATTTTCATAAAACTTTTTTTGAACTAATGCCTTTTTTTGAGCTACAAGTTGCTTGTTAGTTTCTCCTCGTACTTGCCAAACTTTTAGTTCGATTCTATATGCGATATGCAAGATACATTCTAGGAATCTTATCCAGCAGTGTAAAGGGCTGATCCCATATTGAAGACTGTCTGGCTTGGGAATAAATTTAACTGATTTAAAATCAGAAATTTTAAGGAAATCAGCCGGTGTTGCCCCACAAATAGGGCACGCTTGTGATGACTTTGTATTTGTTAATGTAGCTAGTGTCTTTCCCTCAATAAGAGTCATACATAAATGACACTTTACTTTCAATACAAAATTTTGAACGTTAAAGACAAACATGTCTAGATTTTGAATTTGCACATCTAAATTCTGTTTTTCTTTTAAAACATGGTCTTTAGTTTCTTTGACAAACTCAATTTTGATAGGTCTGCAGAACCGAACGGACTGTGGTGTAGGGTTATTCCATATCACGATATTGTCATTGCTAATTAACCTAAGAGGTATTAAGGTCGTTGCAAAAATGCTGGAATCATTTCCACAAAAGTTGGCAAAGTTTTGCTTGTAAAGGGATTGGCTGGAGCTGCCGTCAAAGCCGTAACTTAGAATCATGGTAGTGGTTATGCAGTTTTGTGAGGTACTGGTAAATAAATTAAAAAGTACATCCTGCTGAAGTAAAACAATTCGGCTAATGGTATGGCTCAGCAAATCTTTAAGCGAAACTGAAGCTGTAGTTTCTGTTACATTAATAGTGAGTGGTCTGCATTCTTCTTTACTTTTTAATATTTTTTCGTATGCCGGAAATATATCGGAATTGCGTTCTTTGTTGCCCATTCGTATATTTAAGTACTGCTGTTTTGTAAAACCGTTGTCTAAAATAAATGCCAGAGCCTCTTGGGGACTGTACGAAACTGGTTTTTTTAATGACAACGAATTTATTATTTCTGTTGGTTTTGAAGGACCTCAGCAGCTTCTTTTAAAAGTAAACTAAGATCTCGTTTTCCCCTTTGTTTAGCAGCAACAGTGGCAGCCTTTATTATTAAGTTTGAATTATGATCGTGTTGTCTGGATAAATTGAGAGCGTCTCTGCGTTGAGATCTCAAAGACTTTTCATTGAAGTTTAAGCTTGGACGACCTCTTAAGGTCTCGGTAAGTAAATTACCGCTTGTTTTGGGTAGTTTTTTAAAATAAGTGTAGTTGGTCAACCATGAACTAAACTTTTTTTTAAATTTGTTTTGATCTCTTCCAACTCTTTGCCATTTTGTAGATATATGTGTGCTTAAATTGCGAAAATCTTGTTTAAAATTCTTATAATAAACTTTTTTATCTTCAAATGGTTGCATTTTTTCCAGAATAAACTTAGTCAAGGCAGTAATTTTTAAATTGTGATTTTTTTCAGACACCCAATTATTGAAAAGTTCTTTGTTTGGAAATCGATATCCATCTAAAAAAAAACAGGATTTGAAAATAAACAAAATCATAAACAATATTTGGTTAAAATCGGTTTAGCGCTTTTTGAGTTATCGTGTTCCAGACAGAAAGACGGATAGCTAGACAGACAACATGAAAAAATGTTGTAGTTAGGTCTTTTATAACCCAAATATCTCATTTTAAGTAAAAATATAAAAACTTTTTTTTGACGATCCCAGTACGAGTCCCAGTAGCCTTCCATACCTGTTGGTATCGATGGCCAAAAAAGTATAAGTTATAGGCTAAAAACTGTCTTTATTTTAAAACAACCGGTTGTGTATAGTTGAAGATTTATATAAAAAAGAAATTTAGACCGGCTATGTCTAATACACTTAAAATAAAATGCATCTAAAAGCTTTTAGAAGATAAATGGGCCAGAGGGGCAGGTGGGGGCAAAAATTTTTATATGTTCAAAAAAATAGATATCATGATGAAAGTGATTTCATGAAAGGTTTGCTTGAATCTGCTTGACATTTTTTTATAGCGCTCATTAAAATGTAATAAAATATTTTTTTACATATTTTTTGTCCTTATTTGGAAAAAAATCCATAAATAATAAAGTTACAATTTATAATACGTTTTTTTAAACTAAAGTAATACACATACCTTTACTTAAAATGCTCATTGTCATAAACTTTTTAAATAATCAATCACTCTCGAAATAATCGTGTTCACATTTGACACAAAATATGTCTGGTTAGAAAACTTTTGCTTTACCTGTCAGGCAAAGCCAACTTTGCATTGGAATATCTCCTTGACTACTTTGAATTTGTTTGAAATGATGCTGGATATTTAAGAAGCAATCCTTTGCTAGCCAAAATTATCTTGTTGGGTATTTTTATTCTAACTTCGAAAATATGCCTTTTTGGCCATTTAAAACACTGCTTAGACCAAAGTGCGACGTCCAGATCAGAATCGTTCAACACAGTGGAAAACAGTTCGACAGACTTAGAGAGAGAACGGACATTTAAGTGTCCAAATTCTAACCTACATGGCTGTTAAATCAGAAAAAAAGGCATTTTTGCAGCATACTTTTCGAACAGATCCTAAAAACTTTTGGCGAACACTTAAATATTTAAATATCAGGGGTGAGGACCGTGTAGAACAATTTATTCTTAATGAATTTCAAGCAACGGACTTAAACAACTATTTTATTCATAGTGCTCCACTCTCCAACATAAATAATCAACATTGTGTTAACGAAAATTATGGCAATAATTTATTTTTAGATAACGGTAACCGTTTTATATTTAACACTGTTCAGCCCGAATATGTTGAAAAAATAATTCTTAAACTAAAATCAAATGCCACTGGTTTCGATGGAATAAATATAAAAATGATTTTATACTTAGTCCCTTTTTTTACTAATCATATTACTTATATTCTTAATAAATGCCTATTAACTTCGAAATTTCCGAAACTGTGGCCACTGTCATCCCATTACCAAAACATTCAAAACCTTCAAGTCTCGGCAATTTTCGTCCCATAAGCATTTTACCTACTATGTCAAAAATTCTAGAAAAAATTGTGTACGAACAACTCAACAAATTCCTAAACGCTAATAATATTCTTCCCCCTACACAATCAGGATTCAGAGCTAGACACAGTGCCTCAACAGCTCTTCTTAACGTAACAGACGATATTTTCAGGTCATGTGACAAAGGCGAAAATACCTTTTTAGTTCTATTAGACTTTAGTAAGGCCTTCGATACATTGAATTATGCCCTAATGAATGTAAAATTAAAATATTTTGGTATTGGAGAGAAGGCTTTAATGTTTTTCAGAAGTTACTTTGACAACAGGCGGCAACGAGTGGCATATAATCATATTGTCTCGGAATTTGAACACGTCTCCAGAGGTGTTCCACAGGGAACCATACTGGGACCAATTATGTTCTCTATATACACGTCTGATTAAATTAAAATACTTCAAAATTGTTCTTCACATCAATATGCATCAATACTCAACTTAACATATTTTTTAGGTTAACTGATTTAGATACAGCCATTGACAATATTAATGCAGATCTGCACTTACTTAGTACATACTCCAAAAATCACCACCTTGTTCTAAATGAAAATAAAACACAGTTAATAGTTTTCGGTAAAAATAGAAACCAAATTATATCTTATCAGAATTTTAATATACTGTTAAATGGTACAAAATTAAACCCTACAGATAGTTGTAAAAATTTGGGAGTTTTTATAAATAATAATTTAAGGTTTGAGAGTCATGTTTCCTATCTTCTGCAAAAAACGTACAGTAAACTAAGGATTCTTTATATAAATAAAGATATTTTAGATACCCATATTAAGCTTAAATTGACTGATTCTTTAATTTTGTCACATCTTTCATATTGCAATGCTGTCTACTGGCCTGCCTTGGTGCAGAGGGACAAATTAAGTCTGCAGAGATTGCAAAATGCCTGTATTTGTTTTAGTTATGGGTTACGTAAATATGACCACATTTCTGCACGCTTCTCCCACTCTGGATGGTTAAACCTTGAGGATCGTTACCTGACACAGTTTCTAAGCATTGTGTTTAAACTACTTTTTTATAAGGAGCCCACACTTTTGGCTCAATTTCAACATTCTTTTAGTTATAATGCCGTTACTTTATTTAATAAACTCCCCGCTAACGTCAGAGAGTCCCAAAATCCTAATATGTTTCGGAGAAGAGTGGGTGAGTTTGTAAGACGACAGAGAGAGTAACATTGGAAATAGTCGTATGTTATATTATTGTATATGATATGTGTATGTGTAAATGATTTAAAAAGTTTCTGAATTATTCTGTTTTGCGCATATGGTTAGCTATAGAATAATAATTATAAATATTAATTTTAGTTAAGGGGGTTGTATAAGATCAGCATTGTTGGATACCGCCCCCTTATTCTTTAATTTTGTTAACTGGTAGGTTTATGAAATAAAAGACATTTTATTATTATTATTATTATTTTAGCTCGTAAAAACTTATTTAGTAATATAAAAATCTAATAAATACACATACAGTTTTCGTTGACTTTTTATAAACATAACAGGAACACCGATTACTCCAGGATGCTTTCACCAATTTTAGTGAAATTTTAGTATTCAAGGTAGTGCCAGAGTGGGACCATGGCAAGCAAATTAAAAAAAAATAAAAAATGGTGGAATGACTCCATTTTAAATCTTTTTGTGCCCAAGGTTTCGAGGTAAATGTGACATGCTTTAACACATTGCATTAAAATTTGGTGTATGGAGTGTAATTCATTATAAAAAAAACATCGCCGCACTCTGAAATACATACCCTCCCCCGCTAAGTAAAAAAATTGTGAATTATAATTGGGGGGTTTTTAATGGCACAAAGTTCAATTTTACTAATGATTGTAATTTTTGATAATGCCTATTGCTAACTTTCTATCTACCGTGTTTCTGGCAAAATTGGATATGCGGTGGACCTAGCAGCTACTTTTTATTTTATTAAGGACGTCCAAATAACCCAATTAAATTAATCTTTTTATAGATAGTGCACGTCAACTTTTTATATAAAATAGTTGAAGGTATTGGATAAAGATAGAAGTAGAGAGTAATTTTTTTCTCAACCCCCAGCCAGGGGTGAAAAAAAGTGTTTTTTCAATATTATTCAAAAAGGGTCAAAGCTAAGAGAAAATGTATCGAATAAAAACTGTAGAGCATACAATTTTATGTATAAATAGTTGAGAAACCTTTGTTACTCTTAAAATTAAAATTAAGTTAGTGAGGGTAGAAGTTATCCTTTAACTTCTAACACTTAGGGGGTGTTTATTAGTAACAAAACATTGTCAGGATCATTTATATGTAACATTTTATCCTCTACAATATTTTTTGAAACTTGTTTTTTAAGGTTTTACTCCTTTTGAATAATGTTGAAAAATGTATATATTTTTTTATCTGTAGCTGGGGGTTGGAAAAAATATTATTCCACTTAATGTTATCAGATACCTTAAAGTAAATTAAATCAAAAATCCAGGCAAGTTGACCAAAAATTTCGATTTAAAAGTTCACTTAATTGGACTACAAAATTTTAACTTAGGTTTGGGCCTCAAAATTAGTCATTAAAGACATAAGCATCACCATAATGAAATCCCGGTAGGGCAAAAACAATACTGATCACTAAAAAAAAAGGAAAAAAAAGTCATCTTTTCTGTGAACTATCACCAACAGATGAAATTCCAGTGGGGGCCGAATTATATTGCTAACAAAAAAAAATGTCTAATGTATCTTACTGATGACTTGACGCCCATGACTGAAAAGCTTTCAAAGAATACGAAGTTATGTTTTTTTAATGAAACCCCAAGTATATATATTTTTTGAATTTTCCACCTTTTTTCTAGCTGTCAAAATAAGAGCTTTAGTGGTGCTTCAAAATATAAGGAAAAATTCTATATGGTGAACTAAAATGCACGCTTTTATTACTATTTTGTTTATTGGTGAAAATGTTTTAAATACATATTAAAATATAAATATGTTTGTCTTACTGTCTAGAGTAACAAGGCGTTTCTGGTAAGGTATATAGGAATCACTGTCATAAATCTGAATAAATAAGTAATCAAATCTAGAACATTGCACATAATAAAAATTAAATATCTAATATGAAGGCAATATCTAAATTGTAGTAAAGTTGTTTAAAAGAACTACAAATAAAATGCAAATAGGTTAGTGGTTCAACATGCGTAAACCCTACACCTACAGGTTCTTAATTATATTTTATGCCATTCCTTCGTTAACACTTCAGTTTAACAGTAAAACAATATGTTTTTACTATTACAGCTTTAAAAATACAAATAATGCAGAAAAACCTTGAGGATAAATTTAAAAAAAACACAATGCTTTAACAACTTTTTCTAGTAGCTATATTTTTTAATAGTGATTTTTTTTCTAAAACTGAAACATTACTGTGATGTAAAAATATATGAGCAATACTCACATTTCTGACATAATAAGATTATGTTTTCAATACTTAAAAATCTGCTACATACTGTAAGTATCTAGGTAGTCGTCGAACAAAAAATTGGAATATTACTATACTACAGAATCTAACTGGAACTGGAAGTTCCTACAAGGGGTATAAATACTCCTGTGAGTTCCTCCGCGGCCAGAAATTAATTTTGGGGGAGAGCACCAGAACGATACTGCATTTAAGTATATTATGAGTTACAAATAGAATTTAAACCCCGAAAAATAAAGATTAATATACTAAACATTGATATATTACCTTTATTAATACAAAAAATACGAAATATAAAAAGCATCTAAACAAACAAAAAATTACCTCTACGAGAGCCTAATGATACGCATACCGAACTGGTGTAATGGGCGCGAATCACTCAACGAGGATGTTTGACATAAGGATGGGTCCAAGATATCGATGTTACAAAAACATCAATTTTCTCCGATTAGAGTTTATGGTGTAACAGTGCAATGGTCCTCTTTAAATTACCAACTGCCGATATTTTTTTTAAAACTATAAAGCCGTTGTTTCTAATATGGCTTGTACTGCGCCACTGCTGTGAGTACATTCTGGTATATATTTATTTTTACCGAATAGTAAGGCTTTCTTTTGTTCTACGTCTGTAATATCTGTCGATCGGAAGCGAGCTGCAGAATAAATTTGCAATCACTGTTTAGCGTATAAACGTTATCGCAAAATGATAACAATTAAAGGTAATGTGTGGAATCGATTTTTAGACGGAGAAGATCTGAATTATTCTCACTAGCCGGTTCTCTGCATGAAAGGGTATTTTATAGATAATTCAACTAAATCGTCAATAATTAATTATATTTCATTCAAAATATATATATCTGATAATTTAAATATGGGTACGCCACTGCTAAGAGCCGTCGGCAGTTGTCGGGACTTGGGCGGCTAGAATTTGGCGGCCATCTTTACACCGATCTCAATTTCGATCATTTGCATACCTGACATTCCTTGAACCCTTAACTTAAATAAAACAAATTAAACTAAAGGGCCCTGTTCAGACGTTATTGGAATTTGGCCCTTGGCTAATTTTCTTTAGAAATTGTATACGTTGCAGAGATCGAAATTCTGCGTCTGGTTTGGCTGCTGCAGGGTGTTAAAAATTGCATTTTTTTAATCTTTTATATTTAGCAGCACTTTGTTTGAGTTAACGGTATTTCTACGGTATTATTGCCACTGGGATCCTTCTTTTTTTATAGGATGTACTTAATAGTATCATCATTAACTACAAATGCTGAAACTGCATACAGGCGGTTGTAATAAAGAAGGGCAGAAATTTTATTTTGGAGATAAAATAATTTGGAAATTCCCTTTTAAAAGTTAATAACGCAATAGGATTAATTTTGTTAGGAAAAGCCATGGTTTAATTTTTAGGTCCGTCAATATATTAATTTTTTGCAACATACTAATTTTCTGGGGTTTTCATTTGGTACCTGACTATCTTATAATAAAGAGTTACATAATATCCAACTCTGGTCAAAATAGGTGCGGTAAAATACCGGGTGTCCCAATAGTGGGATGAAGGAAAATATTTAATTCTTAATTAATGGTCAAAACAAGTTTCAATTGCGACATTATACGTTGTAAAAGCATAAAAATACCTTCAAACATAAACTGTCAAATTGTCGAGGTTCTGTCATTTTAAAAAATTAATTTTAAGTCATGATTCGTTTCGCTTTTATAATTTGTGTTTTTATTGATATTCATAGACCTAGTACATTTATATACTTTTTGTTTATATTTAGAGTGTTATATTTTTAAATAAGTAGTCCCAGAAAAAAAGCTGAATTTATTAATTGGTAAGCTCTTAATGATATTTACATTCTACAAATATTTGTTTTGATACAGGTGTTTACTACTCACTCTTTTTGCAGGTTTTACTTGCAATAGAAGCTTTCATCCCAGCTTTCTTATTAATGACGGTCAGAATGAAATTAAAATAAAATTAGCTATGGCTAAGCGAGAAGCATAAGAGGGGTTAAATCAAATGCCAATTGCACCGCAAGCTCGGATATGTTTAAACTGCAATAGATTTATTAGTAATAGAATTAAGCAAATGCAAAAAAAACTGACAGCGCTTTATAATAAAGTATAGAGCTAGTATTTTTGTTAAAAATAATATATTTGCACCATTGGATGTGTTATCTTAATCACTTAGACGAAGACGGTTTGTTATTAAACTGTAAACTTTATCCATCCCACTGTCAGATATGTAAATAGATCTTACCTACCACTGGCGAAGATTTTTTAAGTTTTTTGGGAAAACTACTAAATCATGCATCGGATCACACAAATACATGGAGCTACGACGACAATTCCCTAACTGATGACATTTTTAAAAGCATTGTAGGTCTTAGGCAGGAACAGATTTACATACATGCCTTTCATTTAGAAGGACATCCACACAGGTTGGTGGTATGTTAAAAATAAAGTTTTATACTTTTATGTTGCAAGACAAAGTTCAGTATTTAGTTATATCAAATTATTATTATTTTTCCACACAATGCTTATATCCTGATAGTTTTTATTTTGTAGTAACCTATCAATTATACAATTAATAATCCATTTTTGGGAAAATAAGCAAGAAAACTCTTTTTACATTTTTATGTAAGATTAGACATATACTGGCAGATGACTTCCTGCGGATGATATTTGGATATGTCAACAGGCAACAAGCTAGTTTGTCCCTTTTATATGTTAGAAAAAACCTTGCATATAATTTTGTACCTAAATATATAAGATTTAGTTCTCTTACAAGGGATGATTATATAGGACAGCATGTAACATCATTTTGCAGTCAGCTATATAATCCTAATCCAGAAATGCTCAGAGCCAATGCTTACATTGATGCCACCTATTGTTCCATTGAAAAAAAAGCAACAACTTTAAGGCACTTCGTCAATCTTATTGAATATATAATGGAAGACTTCTTGTTAAACCATGGATTATAGTAGCCCTCGACGGATTTATTTTAGATATTGAAGGGCGATATTTTTCCGAGAGTCAAAATAATGATTCTTCAATTTTAAATCTAAAATTACGAGCAGATCTGAATGGCATTAGAACCTGGTTTAATGAGGGCAACACATTTATCGTAGGCAGATGTTATACTGATATAATTCTATTTTTAAACAAATTACGAGTTGACCATAATATACTCAGTTTACTACCACGTCGCGTCGTCAACAACAGCTACTGAGGCTAACGATTCAAGATTAATAACAAAAACACGATGAGTTGTTGAGGCAAGTACCTAAAAATCTCTTTTTTAGGAGTAATTAGTGTAACACGCATAACTCACTTAACCAGTGGCGGCTCGCCAAAGCACGCCGGTGAAACGCCGCTTCACGTATATTTTCCAATCAATTTACTTCAAAATAAAAATATTTTTAAAATATTAGGCATTTTATAATCTATATTTTTATTATAAAAATGCAGTATGTTTTATATAAATTCGCATTATTTACTTAATTATACCATTATTTTCTATCAAAACTAGTGCGTTATACACTCAAAAAATTATAATGACTTAAAAGGTAGTGCGCTGAACACCTTTTCATAAGAGCGACTCGTTGAGCAGCAGTAACAAATTCCGTATCAGAGTCCTCCCGCACGGCGGCTTTCGCGCTTAGATTTGTATACGGCCGTTGCTATGGCAACGCAATGGTGAATATCCGTAAGCCAAATAGAGATGGGCTCAGATGGGAGCGGCATAAAACTGCGCCTGCAGGCTGCAGGCACTTGGTATAGAATTAACGTAAATTAGTGCGCTCGGATCATCGGAGGCAGAAACAGTTTTGCATCGATCGAATCGAATCGAAATTAACTTTAAGATATAGGTACATAACTGTTTTTTAAGAACAAAAAAATATATTTAAAATCTTTTAAATTCATATTATTTCCCCTAAGTATTAAAAAAACGCTCTAAAGCTATGGATCATTAACATCAAAAAAATGTTAAAAAATAGCCATTTTGGGCGTGGCACCCCGAAAAATTTTCGTCTGTGCCACAATTTTTGTCTGCGGCACTGTCCACCTAGCTACCTGTGCTTCACCCGTTCTTATATCCACGAGCGGCCACTGCACTTAACAGTATATTCAAATATTGCAGGCGCCATAATGAATAAATATCATGATAATCTGGTAATGTCTGAAGCAAATGTAGAGTTTCCTGATGAACCGCGACAAAGGCTTCAAAAATAAAACCTATTACAGGAGAGGGTTGAACAAGAGCGCTAGAACCAAAGATACGCCTAATGGATACCAGTTAACCCGGTCAATTACAATAATTTTTCCAATTTGCCCTTCGAATATTTAAGTTGTAACACGATAGGCACTTGCCTAATAAAACTTGCTTCACTCTATGTACAGGACACAATACAAAGAAAATCGGAAAGAAACGAGTATCAAATCAACACTCTTGTAAATGACCATCGACAATACACATTCAAATTTATTCCCGCAACTAATAGATAACTTACAGCAACAACGATGCTAACAATCGTATAACTGAATACTATTGCACTTGTAAATCCCGTGCATTGTACTCATATAGCAAGTTTCTTGTGGTACGCAAGATATTCTCACAACAAACAAAATATTATATATCCTTCAGAAAAACTTTTGGATGTTGTTCTGGATGTGCAGGGAAGAAATCCCCAATAATATTATTTTTTAGGATATCCCTTAAATGTTTCATGTTTTTTATTGTGTTAAAGGTATAGAAATAAAATAATGTTAATTTTTTAATTTTTACATTTAAAGTGATCCTTTTAAAATAGACTATACTTACTAGTTACGAAAAGTAAAATTTTATGTACCTGGTGATAAAGTGAACGAGCCCCATCAGCAACGAAGGTAAATCATTGGTGTCTACTTGATTGTCAACATATTTATTAATTTTTTATATATTTTTTTATTATTCAGGATTTCTAAATGGTCAGCTATTTAACTAATCTTTATTTTATTTGGATCGTCAAGAGCCAACTAACAGAAACACCATTTTGTCCAAAAAAATTAGTATAGCACATTATGAAATATATGCCATTTTTATTTCATTTTATATCGTTGGCTGGTTCTTATAAAATTAACTTTTCGGTGTATATTTTAAACAAGTTTTCGTTAACTCCTTTAGTTTAAGAACATTTGCAGAATTTAAGTATATTTTCAATTCCTTTATTTTAAAAGCGTTTGTAAAATTTAAATATTTTATAAGTACAAGGTGTCACATATTATAAAAAAATACAGTTTTGCTACATCTTGTAGTTATAGGGGAATATACTTTTTAAATATTTTTACACGGTACAATATCGAAAATGAAACTTGTTTCAAGAACGAGATATCCTCTTTGGTCCCGCTATTGAGACACCCTGTATGTTTTCGCATGTATTTTGATTACAGTTAATTATTTAGGTAACCCTTCATTACAATAACAGTAAGGTACTAAATAAAAACCCCTGAAAATTATTTATTTTTTGTATATAAAAATTGCAAAAAATCAGTATATTGAGGAGCCTAAAAATTAAACCATGGCTTATCTTAACTTAAAATGGCCGTTTGTTTTGAAGTTCGAAAAAAAACTATGAACATTTCTCAATTATTTATTTATTAATTTCCAAATTATTTTTATTTGTTTAATAAAATTCCCGGCCTTGTCTATTACAGCAACCTGTATGCAATATATATTTAAGTACATCTTATAAAGAAAGGATCCCATTTGCAATAATAACGTGGAAATACCGTTAAATCCAAATTGCTGCTAAATACAAAAGTTTTAAAAAATTGTATTTTTAACGCGCTCTAGAAGCCAAATCCGACGTACGATCAAGTTTGAGCAATGGTAAATTTGGCTTAGAATTTCGATCCCTACAAACTATAAAAAAAAATTAGGGATAACCAAATTCCCATAAGGTTTGTGCGGGGTCCATTAATCATTTTTGAAAAAATACTTTAATTTTGACCTTTCGTAAGTTTGCTCAAGGAATCAGTCTAGCAGAAAATAAAATTTAGCATTACAGTAATCACTATTCACCTTTAAATAGTTCTAAGCGGGAAACGCTTTCGTGACCGAATTTTACGAAGGTATAAGTTCATAGAAAAATATCAAGAAAATTGTCATGATTAGCTTATTAATAACAACATGTCATATTTTACTAATATACGTGCCCGACTTTAAGCAATACCTACTATTATTTAATAAGTATTGCTTTAATTGTCAAAATCATAGATAAAGCATTGGTCAGTTTGTTGGTCAAAATGCTTAGTAGTCGTTCCTATGGTAAGAAAATATTTTGATACTGCAAAGACATGAAAATTCTGCTGTGACTTAAGATCTTTTTCTTGTTCTCTTCTTTTTTTAATTAGTTTTAACGGAGGTCTTTGTACATTTCCAAATAGCTAGATGTTGACTTTGCGTTCAAGTATTCTGACTGTTCTGTGATTCTTATTATGTTTTGTTCAGACACACCGATTTTGGCAGATTCTGATGTTGCAGTAACTTTAAGTGAGTGATTTGATAATCTTTTCGAAGCGTTATTATTTGACTTTTCTGTTTGCTTGATGTAAGTCGTAAATAATTTAGAACGGCTAGTTTTTCCTCTTATTTTTCACAAGACATTTTAAAACAACTAATTATGACTAGAGATGGACAATATAACCGAATTATCTTAACTTTTTTTAAAATCGATTAATGGATATATCGATTGTTCAATATTAGTCTTTTTTTGTTGATTCGATTTTTCGATATTTTTATTATTCGATAAATCGATAACTCAATGTTTTTATTAGTTAAATCTGTATATTAATCGATAAATAAATATATCTTCACTTCACCTCTATATCACACTTAATTTTTTTTGCACAAAATTTGAAATCAATCTAATAAGTAGTTTTTTCAGGCTGCTTTTTTAAATATTTCATTGGGCCGCCATTTTGTTTCCCCATATTGGATTCATACTAAAATTTTACCAATTGATTCATACGTACTACCTGATTTTTGTGCAAAATTTGAGGTAAATTGGATGATTAGTTTCTTAATAATAAATCGGATAAGTAGTTTTTTAGCTATGCCGCGAATAAACAGACCGTCAGATGGACAGACAGACAAACCGACGGAATTGGGAAAACGGCCTCTAGGGACCCTCAAACGTGAAAATCTGCAAAAATCTTATAGGGTGATTTTTTCAAGTATTGTATACTTCCCTTTACGAGTGAAGTAAAAATACCATTATTCGATTTTTTTGGCTAAATTAATCGTCAATAATCAATTAACCGGAAAAATATTTCTACTAATTGATTTTTGATTTAGATAATCGCTCGGCCCTAATTTTTTCTACCCTCTTGCGTAATTTTTGAACGCGTTTATAAGAAAGGTATTTATGATCTTGCGCTTTAATTACTTAGCGGTACAGAAAAACTAACGTGGTTTTGTATATTAACAGCAAAACGGTATTTTTACTGTTTTTTATATTACCACTTACGCTCAAGCTTACTTAGTTTAATTAGTAAATAGGAAATTAGTTAGTAATAGGATTTTAAAAAATATTTTTAAATAAAAATATGTGTCCAGTAAAGCATTTTGGTGACAAAAAAATGTTCATTGTATTATTTTTAGGTGCTTTCTCCCACAACGAAAGGTTTATTTCATAAAGCTATAGCACAGAGTGGTTCTGTGTTGAATCCATGGGCGTGGGGCCAAAAAAATGCTATAGAAGTTGCGGAAAAACTGGGAAAGAGAGTGACTAGTGAGAAAGAAGCTTTTAAAGTTTTAACGGATGTTCCTACAAACGAGTTATATAAGGCCACTTTATCAATTCCAGACGTAAGTATATGTTTTGTGTTAAAGAAAGTAGTACTTCTCAACAAATTCGTCTGCTTATAACCTAAGATTCATTTCTAATAATAAATCAAATGTTTTTAGTCTATTAATATAGTGTTTTTTAAATTAAATGTTAATTATTCAAATAATACGAATAATTAAACATTAAAAAAATACAATATAAGAAGTTAAATTAAAAGTAATTCAGTATATAATTTAAGTTTTTTAAAAACAATGGTATACCTGTGAAAAGTTACCAGAAATAAGAATATTTAGAAATCACAAACATGATTACCATTAAATGTATAAACATGAGAAATTTGAGCTTAAATAATAAGGATATCCAATGTTTATAGATACTAGTTGACTGCAACAAACGAAGACCTTTTGGTCCTGTAATAGAGAAGCCTAATCCAACGGCGTTTTTATCTGAAGACCCGACATCAATTTTGAGTTCTGGAAGATATAATCAGGTCCCCATTATTCAAGGTAAACTTAAATCGTCAGTTTGATCGATTGTCTTAAGAATACCTTTTTATATGTAGGGCGTTGTTTACTACATAAATTTGGTTTGGAAAATCAAGAGAGTAAGTAACTATGAAAAAAAATCGTGAATAATATTCGTTTATTTATAATTAGGTTTGGTAATACTCGTCACACTGCAGTCAGCACATGTTAAAAATAAAAGTAAACTGTTTAAAAAAATAACCTTATTTTCGATTTAAATAGTTTGAGTGTCAATAGTTTCAAATTTTGGGCACTACCATCTTATTTTTCAGGTTTCTATCTAGGCTAGCTCGTTGAAAAATTAGAAAAGCGAAATATCATTATACGAATCACGCTGTCAGCTCAAGCGAACAACTCAATATCTTTTACTTAAAGAGTAGCTTTAAACCCCTTGCGGATCAACATACTACTTTGCCATGGCAGGAGTTTTCCAGTCACGAAATGTTAAGTTTCAGTTTTTTGCCCGAGTGCATATACAAAAGACAATACTTTAAGAGGTCACCTAAGTAACTCTAAAACGCACTTACTTTTCCAATTCTTATTAACCAATGAAGAAAAAAATGTCTCAATCAAAACTATTTTGTTTTTTCGTCAAGATTAACGGAAAAACTGCAGATATTATGTGATTTATGGGCAACATCAGAATCGAAAATTTAAATTCACCTCGATATCATCCTAATTATTTTTAAATTTTAAAGATGTTTCAGTTTTCTAGTCCACTTAGGAATGTAAAACTCTAAGAACTTTTCAGCGAGGCAAAATAATTATACTAAGCATGTTAGAACAGTGTAGCATAGAAAAAAGTAAAATACATAAGGTATAATAAAATAGTTAATTGCGTGACATAATTTTAAAGGTTAGCTAACAAAACAACTAGCAACAATGTTCTTGTAAACAAACGATTTCTGCGAAAAATATACATTGGATCCATCATGGGTCACTGACGCTAAAACACAATCGCGCTCAGGAAGATCGTCAACGCAACTTTAAAAATTATAAAAAAAAGAAAGTACAAAACTATCCTATGATTGTACTTTTATATCAGCTTTTTAAAATTGAAAGGAAAATTATTCTAAAACTACCAATTTGGCAACAAAATCATTCGCCGGTGAAATTAATTCCGGTACCAATCAGCCACTATCGTTTATGGGAAACTAAAATTTCAATAAATTCTAGTAAGTGATAAATAAGACATATATTTAGAAAAAAATTAGGCAGTTAATCAAAAAATGTTGTTTATTCCTTAACTATCATTGATCCCTTATTATGATGATTACACTTATATACGTATATTTGAAAACCAATCAGTTCCAAAGATCTTAGCAGAAGCAAATATTAATTTCATTAATAGAACAGAACATCGTAATGGGTGCTTTAATAAAATATTAGAAGACATTCTTAATATTAACTATTTTCTTTTTTAAAGAAGAGCGAACGATACAATAGAAGAGGGTGTTCTAGCTTAGAGTTGAAACTGCTAAATATTTTTAGAGATACGAAAATATATATAATTAAAATACTTTCGGGTATGTTTGTAGTTTTTTTTTAAATATAGTAAATAAAATAAACATAAAGTCTAAAAAATATTAAAAAAGCCCTAAGCCATAAGTTTTTTTTTATAAAATTTAATATAACATTGAATCCAGGCCTAAGCAGAAAGAAAATATTTTCCACTTATAAGAAAAAATCTGGATAAAAGCCTAGCTTTATGTCAGACTGAATTGGATAGGAAGAATGATCATGAAAAAACTACCCTAGAAACAACTTTTGCTCTAAATAAAATTGTTTAGAATGTTTAGCCTATTGAATTTCTAAATTCGCAATGTTAAAATGTGCATGAATATCTCAAGAACAGTGTATTACATTAAGTCAGTCTAGATTTTTCCGTATAAATCAGAAAAGTATTAGACAAGCGATGTTCATTTAAAATAGTATTAAGGAAGGGATGTTCATTTAAAAAAAGGAGATGTTAAGGTTTCTTTAGCTTTTAAACTTGTTGTATGAGACCATCCAAATTCTCAAAAGTTGTATATAAAATTGTATTTGTATATAGTCTTTCAAACCCTTATCCTTCCTAGGTGTAAACAAAAAGTATACCTCTAACCTGCTTGCCAGAGTTCGATCCTATATATTTACCTTTAATACCTTTAATATTGAAACAAAAGAAATAAATACAAGGAAAGTTTCTAGTAATGGTCGTTTACTGACATTTGTTTATTATAATTTTTATCTTTAAGGAATTTGTTCCGACGAAGGCCTAATTTACGATTTGACGAAAATTATGGGACAAAACTTCGAATTTAAATCTATTGAGAACAATTTGCCTTGGAATATAGACATTAAAGGTAATGAAGCATCACGTGCCTTTTGGACAAAGAAACTACAAGATCTTTATTTTAAAAATGGGATTACTAAGAGTGCGATATACAAGGTGATATAAAAAATATTTAATTAAGATGTGTTATACATTGAAGAGAAATTATCAGATTTTGTAAATACTGTGCTAGTTTTTAAAACATTTTGACATTTAACTTCTCATCCAAATTCATATCATTGGGTTATATATATATATATATATATATATATATATATATATATATATATATATATATATATATATATATATATATATATATATATATATATATATATATATATATATATATATATATATATATATTTCAAAAATAACATACTGCTGATTCTACATGAAACATGATTTTAAAAGAGGAAGTTTATTCAAATCAGTTAAGAAATTTCGAAACACTAACCTTTAAATATCACATCAAGAAACCTTATAGGTTATTTTTGACCACATCATTTTGATGTTTTTAAGGTAAAATGCCCATGTTTTCGAAACTTCAAACACGCGTTATAAATATCGGTATCTAATGGAAACTGTGATGGTAAAAAGCCCATGTTTCTAAGTATAATTTAATAAATAAATAAAAATGTGCGTATTAACATTTGGATTAAAATTTTAAGGGCAATTTCAAATATTTATTCAAAGGTTAATATGCGCTAGATTATTTTTTCCTCTTGAATAAACTATAAAAAACTAAGATATAAACATGTCTTTTATCGGTATCTATTATGTATCGATTATTCATAACGCGTATTGAAAGTTAAGAAAAATAGTATATTTTACCTTAAATATCTCAAAAATAGTTATATTGAACGTGTCATATAAAATTAGCCTAGCTTTTTCTATAAAGACTAAAAATTATAGGTCATTGCATTAAAAAGAGGAGACATTTTTATAATTTTCTGATGTATCTTTTAAATTTGATGTTCAATTATTTTTTGAAAAGTAAATTTGAACTTTTCGTATAAGTCATCGCTACTTGTATTTTTAACATTTTATTTATATCTCTAACATAATCAAGTATTTTTACTCTCTTTTGGATCACTCTGTATATACAAGATGTGGTAAACACATTTCCCTGCTTTGCATGTGCAGTCTGGTAAAAAAAAGATACATTTTATTTGTTTTAATTTAATATCCAAGATCTAATACAATCCCGCTTCAAAATAGTATTATTTAGTATTAGGGATACGTACTTATACTTTACTGACCTGATAGTAGGCGTTTTCGCCGTTCTTTATTGTTAAAAATCTTTTAACAGTTCTTTTCGAAGTAGACTAAGTTTAGGTAAAGAAGGCTTAATTTTGTTTTACATTTTCTCGTTTCAAAACAATTATTGATACAATTTTTAGTACATGGGCGATGTATTGTTTGGACTTGGAGTAGCTGAATCGACAAAATTAGCTCTCAGACATGCATTGCATCCTGTATATTTGTATGTATTTTCATATAATGTGAATATTGGAACTGCAATAAACAAAACTTTTCCACTTGAAGGTGAGTAAATTAGTTAAAAAATTGAACTAACCAAACTAACTCTTACAGTTTTCAGTAAAATAAGTACTATCCATTGACAAAGGAACATACCCTAAAGTTGAACGCACATACACAAACTATTTTTCATAAATTTAAATGACGTTACATATGTAAACAGCATTATAATTTACATTTATCTTAAGTATATCTTGGTATAAAATATTTTTAAAAAAATTTCTCAATATTTAAATTTACATATGGAAGATATAATGGTTACTTGAGATACATGCGACATGAAGGAGACAAGATGACCTCCAAAAATAAAAATTCTCATGCGATGAACCAAGAGAGATCAGTTCAAAGAATCTTAAAATAATGGAAGAGATAACATAATGGAATTTGAAAAGTTAGGTTCATGAAAATTAATACTTACTTTGTAGCAGAACATTGTTTCTTAAATTATACTAGTCCAGTACAAAAAAAATGAAATTACAAAAGCCTAATTTTTCATATAAAAGTCGATTTTAAATGGTATAATATGAAAATAGAAATTCATCTATTCAAATCGTGTCAGAAATAATTAGAAAACGAGTTAAAAGGGAGCAAATACCTGTTTCTTAATCTGAAACCAGAAATATGCAGAAATAAAAAAATGTCGATAAAGAATTTAATTATCAAAATAGCTTTCTACCATTTTTTTTAACATACACCAGTTTTCCCGTAAATCGGGTTTGAAAATAGCTAAGTTCATGAGTCTGCTATGTATGCACGCGAAATTTTACATTTTCACTCTAATCGTAGATGGTCATTTACAATAATTTTTCTAAAATAAAACATAGAACATTGCTAAAAAGTTGCATTGTCAAAGTAATTGAATTAATTTTCAAGTTTAACTATTGGAAAAAAATATATAGACGAAAAATAGATATGCGTGGTAAACTTGACCTCATAGACAATTATCAAGTTTTCTCCTGTAATTACAAAGAAAATTCGATAGTCTGAAGTTTATTAATGCTTGTTCGAAATAAGTAGTTTTAGAATAACGTAAATTATTTCAGTTTTAAAAATACATGACTGAAAATCAGAAAATACAGGGCATAATGCAATTTTATTTGCTCACCAGTAAAAATGTTTTCAAAGCGCTGGAACATCTAAACAACCTAAAAGAAATTAAAAGCGATATATACAGGCCTTGGCCTTGGAAAAGTACATTAAGAAAGACTCTGGATGCTTTTGGGTAATTCCATGGTAACTCAAGGGACAAACAGAATATATATTAAAAACACCGAGCAGAGTGCTGCCGAAGTTACTAGCTACATTTTTGCAACTTTTTAGTAATTTGATAGGTGTGATACTAAACTACTTAATAAATAATTATGAAGTCCTCGCTGCTATTCCTCAACTAGGACTTAAACTGCAATGATCCCAATACAATGGTAACTCACGGGACATAAAATGAACGCATATATAAAAAACTAATTTACTAATTGTTCCTTCCTTATGGATATGGCAATTATTAATTATTGTTGTCTTAAAATATTAAATTGGGACCTTAGACTTGTTTTTAATAAAGAAGTTTTGCCATCAACAACTAAGAATTACATTTTTAATTAGCGGTTTATTGAGAACTCATGGGACGTAACTCATATCGGCAGAAGAAACATATTTAGACTTGGCAAGCACCTTGACTGGCTCCCCTATAATAAATACTAATTAGGTAAAAAAACTACACCCAAATTATTTGCTGTATAAAATAAAATATTCAAATACATATTTTCAAACTTATGTATTTACATAAATAATATTATATTTAAGAAAAAACTGCTTTTCGAGCCTTTATGTTGGCAAATTTTTTAATGATAGATTTATAGACAATTACGCTTAATATGCCGTACTCGGTTGACATCAGCGCTAGCTTTACGTGTAATTTTCAGGAAAGACCGTTTTTAAAAAACATTTATTACTATTTAAAATGAATTTATTCGATCGAATTCCTAAATTACAACTTTCTTAAATGTTACGAATATAAGTTTACACGACGAAGTACAGACTTAGACTGACAACTAATTAGAAATGGCGGTATTTATATGTGCATTCTAATCTAAACATACGACGTCATTAATTACTAGAAAGTGTGTATAGTTTCTAAATAATGGATTATAATTCCTCCCTCCTCAAGTTTCAGAAAACAAGGGGTCATCACTTTTTTCTGAATCTTTTACAATGTGGAGTTCAATATCTTTAGTAACAATTTTCTTTGGATTATACTTATAAAAATAATAAAGTGAACAATATTATTATTATAATTAAGATTATTGTTATAAATGTCCGAACATGATTCGGTTGAGATATTATCTTTAAATTTTCCAATTTATGATTTTTTATTTGGTCAACTAAGTGTTGAGCTTGCTTTATAGCCAGGTGATCTACTTCTTTTAAAATAAGTGTTTTCTTAGAAGTAGAATTTAGGTTAAACTTGAGTACAGGTAATTTTAACTGAAAATCAACAATTTCATTTACATCTCTTTTAAATGAGAAATTATTAATTTCTATTTTACATTCATCGAGAGATATCAAAGAAGGGGAGTTTATCAACTCTTGTTTGGTTGAAAACTGACACTGACTTTTCAATAAAATAGGTTTTTCAGGAATAACCAGTACAGTATTGTCTTGTATTTTCCTAATAGTACTAGAGGTGTATGTAATTTCTAGAGTGGGGCACTCACTTCTGGCTTTTGTTAGAGTGTTGTACAGGCAAGGTTCATCTTTGGTCAAATCGTCTAGTTTGCAAAGATGACTGTTCTCGATCCGTGGACACTCGTATGGGCTATTGTATAAGTCTTCTCTTGTAAGTAATATATAAGGGTGTTGGATACTAATAGTATGGTTAAGGATAGGAATAGGATATATTTTATACAATATATAAAGGGTTGGATATACCATTGGTGTATGTATTGAAAATATTATTAAGTCATTTTGTATTAACACTTGGGTTGACATTATCTCATAGTAATTAACTAGGTTATTAAATTTTATAATTCTTTCATTAGGAATGTGTTCAATGATTTCTTTTAAATCGGACGGCTTTAATATGGAATGATGCATAACACCAACTTTCGCGAAACTAATTGCGATTTCTAAATTCTGTAAAAGCTCATTAACTCTTTTTATTTGCAAATTAGTGTTGTCGATTATCACAGATATATAGAAAGTGTTTGCGAAGCCTGCTTCCTGGCTTTCTAACGAGTCTAAACGATTTTTAATTTGTTTTTGGTTATTTTCTAACGTCTCGATTTGAGTTGTGAAAGTATTCGTAATAGCTTTTAGTACGTCTTTATTTTGTTTTAAATCGTCGCTAAGGGTTTTTTGATTGTTATTAAGAATGTGTATGTAATTATCGCATTTTAATTCGTCATCGGCATCTAAAGTTCCAAATAACCATTTTTGTGCATTCCCTACAATATTAATAAGACCACGTTTTTGTCTCTTTTCTTTAAATAAAGAGATGGTTCGATTTAATTGGTCATACAAATATAAGCTTTGATTTACTTTACTTTGAATCATGAATGATAACGCGTCATGTTTAAGGTCTTGTGAAATGGCCTTTTGAATTTGTATTAAGGATTTTTCTATGCTTTGTAAACATGATCTAATTATTGAAATGTTTACATGATAAAAGGCAGTATGTTGGTCATTAATTAAATAACTATTTCCTAAAGAAATGGGTAATAAAGGGTTCCGAAGTTCTTCTATTTCATAACTAATGCTTTTCATTGTGGCTAGGGCAAACAGCATAATCCATATCTTGAGCATCGTCTGAAACAATGAAATCATTTTTTTATTTTCTTTGTTTCTTAAGACGTCTCTTATGAATAGGAGTTTTATTGTCAAAAATTTTCTCTTTTTGTGATGAGTTACGAGGGTTTTTAAGTTTTCTATATAGGGGCATTCGTTTTTGTCTACTGGGTGTTTTTACGTACACAGGTTTAGACGTGTTGATTTCTGGAGGGTCATCTAAATTTTCATTTCGTTTTTCTAAAGTTTTCTTTTGAGAATCTTTTAATTTGTCGTAAATTTGTTTATTGATAAAGTCTATGTTTTCGCGGTGTTCAGTCATGAATTGTGTTTGTAATTCTTCTTCTGAAAGTTCGAGGGGATTTTTACAATCTAATTTTCCCTTAATTATTTGAAAGGGCGTATATTTCGTTGTTGAATGTACCGAGTTGTTATATGAGAGGATTGCCAGTGACATTAATTTTTCTACAGGTTCTTTGGGATTTTTCTCGAGTATAGAAAGTAGCGTTTCTCTGATTGTCGAGTGAAAACGTTCTATCGGACTATTGGAATTTGGATTGTGGGGAGTAATAAAATGCAATTGGATATGATGCAATTTACAAAGGTCTTGTATCAATGCATTTTTAAAAGATGAGTGATTGTCTGTTGTTATTTTTCCTGGGATACCGTAGTGTTTAATATAGTCAATTAGTCTACCGGCTATCTCGGGGCTTGTTTCTGAAGAGATGTGATAAGCTTGTGCTAATTTCGAAAAGCTGTCAATTATTGTTAAAAATTTATGTTTGTCAAATTGGTAAACGTCAATATACAAGTGGTCAAAAGGTTCGTTGCCGATCGGGGTTGGTTTTAATTTAATTTTATGTGGCTGTCTTTCATATTTGGATTTTTGACAAATCTCACATGTGTTAACGTATTGTTGTATGTCCTTTTCCATATTCGGCCAATAACAAGTTCTTTTTAGTGACGTAATGTTTTCAGTAATTCCTCGGTGAGATGTTTTTGTTTCATGATATATTTGTATCTTGTGAGTTTGTTCGTCTTTGTCGGTGATGTCTTCGACAAGGGTGTTGCTTATTTTTAGTTGGAACGAATTAGCATTAAAGAATTTCCGAAATGTTCTTAGTATAATGGGTTCCAGAGTTTTATCTTTGAAATGCATACAGTAGTTACCTGGAGGCATATTTTCTTTAATTAATTTCAAAATTATATTTTCACAAGGATCATTTTGTAGAAAGAATATTATTCTTTTCTTTCCTTCAAATGGGTACTGTGTTTCTTTTCTGTTAGAATTATTATTTGAATAACGAAAGATTATTTGGTTTTTGAAGGTATTAAGGTGTTTTATTGTATAGGGTGCTCCTAAGATGGGATTTTCCTCAGATGTATGTACAGTTTGGTTATCATCTTGATCTGGAGGAAGTTTATTTCTAGGGTTATTTGCAGATTTTTCAGAAGAATGTCGACTAGTGGTACTTGAACTTGCGTCTGAAAATTCTGGTATTTCTAAATTGTCAGATTGTTTTAGAACTTTAACAGGGGCTTTTATACAAGGGGGTTTTAAATGTTGTACTGGGTGTCTATACCCAAACTGTGTTGGTGGAAGGTTAGGTAAATTGTCTTGTATAAGTTCTTCGAAAGTTTCTTCAAAGTCACTTATGTCGGCTAAAGTTAAGTTATCTTCCGGTATGTGTATTTCCGGAAAGTCATTATTTTCTAGGGTATTTATTTGTACAGGGGGCCTAGATAATGCATCTGCATTCATGTTTTGAGAGCCTTTTTTATATTGGATCTCGTAGTCAAATTCTGCTAATTTTAATCTCCATCGTACGAGTTTAGAGTTTGGCTCTTTAATTGACATTAGCCACTGTAATGGTTTGTGATCAGAGAGGATTTTAAATTTTACTCCAAATAAATAGGGTCGAAAATATTTGGTTGCCCACACTATAGCTAATAATTCTTTTTCGATCGTTGAATAATTGCATTCAGCGGGGTTGAGGGTACGAGAGGCATAAGCAATAGGTAGATCTTGACCTACTGGACCTTGGGATAAGACTGCTCCAATGGCGTAATTAGAAGCATCAGTGGTTAGCAGAAATGGTTTTGAAAAATCGGGGTGTTGGAGTATTGGGTCATTCATAAGAAGTTCTTTGCATATCTGAAAACTTTTGACAAATTCGGACGTATGAACTACTTTTCTATCCTTTTTTAAACAATTTGTCATTGGTTTAGTGAGTTTTGCAAAACCTTTTATGGATTTCCTATAATATCCAATAAGACCTAAGAAAGATTTTATTTCTTTTGGGTTTTTAGGAATTGGAAATTTTTTTATAGCCTCTATTTTTCGGGGATTTGGTTTTATTCCCTCTGGCGTAATGACATGACCAAGGAATTCAACGGATTTTTGAAGAAACTCTGATTTATCTAACTGAATTTTCATGTTATTCTCTACTAACCTTTGGAATACTAATTTTAGGTTTTTAACATGTTCTTGAAGGGATGTTGCAAAAATAATTATGTCGTCCATATAGACGAGGCAAATTTTACCTTGAAGGCCTTGGAGGACGTTGTCCATGACACACTGGAAAGTGGCTGGGGCGTTTTTTAGACCAAATGGCATACGAGTATATTCGTAATGACCATTTTCTACATTAAAAGCTGTTTTTTGAATAGAATTCGGATGCATTTCAATCTGGTGGAATCCTGATGCGAGATCTAGCGTAGTAAAATATTGAGCTCTGCCTAATTTATCAAATATATCAGAGATATTAGGCAAAGGATACCTATTATCAATGGTCTTTTCATTGACCTTGCGGTAATCGATGACCATACGCCATTTTTGTTTGCCAGATGCGTCCATTTTTTTTGGAACAATCCAAACAGGAGAGGACCAGGGGCTTTGGGAAGGTCTAATAATATTGTCTTCTAGCAACTGAGATATTTGTCTTTTAACTTCTTGTTGGTGGACATAGGGATACCGATATGTTTTAGTATGTATAGGAATTTCATCTGTTGTTTTTATCTCATGCTTAACACGGTTGGTAAATGTAAGTTTATCGCCTGGTTTATGTAAGACATTAGGAAATTGATTAATTAATTTTTCTAATGCACTCTTTTCTTCGGAATTGAGATGGTCTGAACGTATTAATGAAAAGGGACTTATTCTAAATTAAATAATTCAAATTGTTCGGAGTGAAACGGTGAACTAATTTCTCTTATATGATATGGCAAAAACTCAAGAATTACACTTTTATCAGTAAAGTTTTTTAACTCGAGAAGAATTTGGTTATTATTTACCATTGTTATGCAAGGAGATACTTCAACTTGATTAGTTTTTATATAAGGAATGGTTATTTCCTTGTTTTCAGGCAAATCAGTATTAATTTTTGCTAATAAACTATTATTAGGTGGAATTTCTATTTTTTGAACTTCAAAATTTGTACGAAAATAAAAAGGTATGGTATATTTGTTATTATATAGCGATTGGTTCATTAAGTCTATATTCAGTTGTAGTTTTTTCAAATCTCTAATGCCTATTATGCCATCGAAATAATCATGAAAGTTGTAGAGTATATATTCAAGTGGTTGGGAAATACCAAAGTCTGATAAAATATTTATTTCAGCTTTACTTTGTGTTGTTTGCTTTCCCATACATGTAACTAGGGTGTGTTTGGAATTTCGTATTTTATTTGCAAAATATTTTTCTGCAATAGCTGGTCTAATTAGGGAGGTGTGACTACCTGTATCTATTAGAAGTTTACAAGGGGGGTTTTTTATTTCGATATATGGAAGGGCATTAATTTGAAAGCTATTTAAAGTTAAACTGGATGGTCTATTCCAGAGGCCTCCGATGGAAAATTTTCATTTTCCTCTAAGGTCTGTTCTTCGCAATTTTCATGGTCATTAGAAAACTGGCTGTAATTATATTCTATATCATCTGGGTTATCAGGATTGTAAAGATCTGAAGGGGTTAGCATAGGGATTTTTCTGCCAAAAGTTTGTGAAGCGGAGTTTGTTGGTCTTTGGAAATTATTGTTAGGCACTTGAGAAAATTGGTTTTGTTGTGGACCTGAATTATTCGGCCTAAAATGTTTTTGTTGGACACTAACTCCGGACAGTGGTGTAGGTTGGCTTGAGTTTTTATTTGAATTTTGATGTGCAAAAACATTTTTTGGTTTTCCAAAAACTTGCGAATTAGTCGGGAATCTTTGTTGCGGGAATGGCCTGCGAGGTTGAACATTTATAGGTTGGCTAGGGAATTGCGTTTGCTGAGGGCGAAAATTGCTATTTGGGGAAGGAAAATTATTTGGCATTTGTTGAAATAGATTTGACTTAAAGAAGTTAGGCGTTTTTTGTATCTGTCTTTGGGGAATATTATTATTATTATTATTTGGGTTAGGCCTAAAGTTAATTTGATTTTCTAACATTGTAAAATTCATAACATGGCTAGTAGCTAAACTTAAATTTGCAGGGTTATGAATTAACAAAATGGTTTTTAGTTCAGAGGGCACATTTGCCATAAGGACTTGAACTGCCGTTTGTTCCGCTTGTTCAATAAAGGCATTTTTTACTACCTGTGACAAATGTTCTGAGTGTAATTTAGAGGTTATTCTATGTACTAAAATTTTAAGTCTATCAATAAATTCTAAGAGAGATTCGTTTTTGTATTTTGCACAAAAGGTTAATTGGTTTGTTAAGTTCTGTCTAGAAATGGGGTCGCCGAATTTTTGTCTTAAAGCATTTTTAATATCTGTCCATGTTGTTAAATCGGGTCGACTCATAAGAAAGTTTCCGGCTTGATCGATTAATTTGGATTTTATGGAAAGTAAAACAAATTCTTTCTGTGATTCATCACCAGTATAATAACGTGTATAAAATTCGTCTATTGCGTGTATAAAATATTCTAAATGATCGGGGTTACCATTAAAAGATTTTAAGAGTTGGACAGTTGCTCTTAAACTTTCAGCCATTTTTTTGTCTGTCAAACTAAGATTCTGGAGATCTTCTAAGATTGAGTCAAGATTCATAAAATTAAAGTTTTGTATGAAATATTAAAATAAGGTTAATAGAATTAGAAATTTCTATTTATGAAAATTTAACACTCGCAAAAAGAACTTTTTGGTATGAGGATTTCTAAAAATCTAAAGCTTGAAAATTTTTCGTATGAAAATTTTCCAAAAGAACGTAAATAAACTTGAAAATTTTACGGGTGAAAATTTACAAAAGGACTTAATAGTTTAAAGAACACCAATTCACAAAATTATAATAGCACTTTAGCAAAGAAAGGTAACTTACAAAAATGCTTCTTGGAGACTTATGATGTTCTTGTATCCTCAATTGACAGTTGAATCTGAAGATCTGGACCTCCACTCGTAGAAATTCTTGTTGCAGCGAAAGCAAGACTTCTGGATAGTGAAAATCTGGAACTTTGAGGATCCTACAACGACTGCGCCATTTACGTGTAATTTTCAGGAAAGACCGTTTTTAAAAAACATTTATTACTATTTAAAATGAATTTATTCGATCGAATTCCAAAATTACAACTTTCTTAAATGTTACGAATATAAATTTACACGACGAAGTACAGACTTAGACTGACAACTAATTAGAAATGGCGGTATTTATATGTGCATTCTAATCTAAACATACGACGTCATTAATTACTAGAAAGTGTGTATAATTTCTAAATAATGGATATATAATTCGCAACTAAGCGATATTGTGCAAATAATTTTTTACTAATTTTAATTTAGAGAAACTTCTTTCTCCTTATGCGACAGTCATGGGCAATGTGAATAGAATACGCAACACCACAAAGGTGTTAGCAAATTTTTCTACTAAATGGTTTTTACATATAAAATGTAGTACATCAATTGGTGAGCTGCCAGGGGCGACTAATGCCGACAACACCGTAAGCTCCTGATGAAGCTGTGGTCTATCAACACCTCGATGATTATTACCATTTGTTAGAGTCAAAATTTCCGCATTTTTTGCAATAAGTCTATTTATTTCACTATTAATATCGTACAAAAAGGAAAATATATCGGTATATTTTTGGAGCTGAATTTATAGCTATATCTAAGATACAGAAAAATAAATTTATTTTAAACGCTTGTTTTGGTATACTGGATCGTCTCCACTTTCATAGTTAAACTGACGTTTAATTTTTTTTTGGGCGATAAGATTTCTTCAAATCCCTTATCTGATCGTAATTTGCAATCAAGTCTGCTGTGGATTGCCCTTTCTTGTAGAGTTTTCTAAGTAAATTGTGTAAAGTATCTGATACCAAATAATAATAGAGGAAATAAGTATGTAGCTCTTAATTTTTTTAGCCAAATTTGTAGCAGTATTTTTACCGAAAGCGTCAATCCTATTGTCATTGGAAGAATCATGGTTCTTGTATTAGTGGTACTAATCAATTAGACCGTGCCAAATTGGAATTACTATCCAACGTTTTAGCTTCGATTGCACGAAGCATCTTCAGGGATCTATAATCCACAAGATCTGAACACTGAATGAGCAGATCAATTTCCACGTGTGATGTAGACCGAAACCCGTATCTCTATTGAAATTTTTTGTATGTTTAAAAATTTCTTTCTCTTTCTCTAATTTTTCGTTTATAAAATCCTGGAACCGATAACAAAACCTTGGTTTCATTTACATTTATATTATGGCCAGTGGTATGCTGGTATTCAGATACAGCAGAATGAAAAGTTGATTTTTAATACATCGTTCATGTTCCCTAATTCTAGTTAATATTGAGGGTCCTGTTTCTCCCACATACACTTCTCCACAGGGCAAGGAATCTTATATACTCCTTCTGTTTGAAAATCTTTCAGGGATAAGCATTCTTCAATCTTCATATGTGTATTGAAAATTGTACGTATGTTGGACCGCCGAAGTAATCATCCTATTGTGTCTGTAGTGCCATGTATGTAGGGAAGAACAATACTCCCTAAGGGGTCTCCTTATCATTCTCCTTTCGCGGACTTGGAGTTCTATATTTTTTAAGTGAACGAGTAATCTTTTGTGCAATAGCCATTCCCTCTCAGAGCTTCGGTCAGTTTCGATGCTAGAGAATCGGAAACGTCGAAGAAGTTAGAGAATCGGAAACATCGAAACTGACCGAAGCTCTGAGAGTGAATGGCTATTGCACCGAAGATTACGCATTCAATTAAAAGATATAGTAATCCAACTCCACGAATGGAGAATGATAAGGAGCCATCGTTAGGCATTTCTACTATATACTACTACTACAGATAATATAGGATGCTGACTTCGGCGTTTCAACATACGTACAATCTTCAATACACATAAGAAGATTGGACAATGCTAGCGATCCCCGGAAGATATTGTACCTTTTCAAACAGGAATATATAAAATTCCTTGCTCCTGTGGAGAAGTGATACAGTGTCACAAAAAATTTCAATAGAGATACGGGTTACGGTCTACATCACACGTGGAAACCGATCTTAACACAAGTCGGGTATAAAAGCCCGCCTGAATCTCTCCTAGCTCATTCAGTGTTCAGATCTCGTGAAGTAAAGATCCCTGAAGATACCTCGTCCAATCGAAGGCGAAACGTCAAAAAGTAATTCCAATTTAATACAGTTTAATTCAAGAACCATGATTTCTTAATTGGCCAAAGCCATGAAGCTTCCGTTCTATATTACTTCTAATATTTTCCATGGATGTGTAGGTCCAGCAAAATAGATGTAGATCTTGTACGATTCCGAAGAAAAAAACAGCTTCGGCGCATAATAATGTTGCGTCATTAGGTTCCAAATTCAGTTAAAGAGCAAAAAGCCCTTGGATTTAACTCGGGTATTGGTTTTTGCACTCCTGAATGTTTCCCTAGCAAATTCGAGCCATTGTGATATCCTTGGTCTCTCATGTCACATAATGGAATATTTAATTTTCCCAACTTTTCTAATAAAATTTCGGTTAGGCGTTCACCGGTTGAAGTATTTACTGATACGAATCCCAAAAACCTTTCCTTTATTGCAATTTCTTGCCCAGGTTTAACTTGCACATAAACAATAATTAGCGTCATTTGCTCCACCTGAGTTACATCTAGAGTGCAATCCAATATAATCGAGCAATTTTTTAAAGGATTTTAAAACGTCACGATCTTTTTCATTATAGCTGACCCAAGTAAATCAATTATTTAGTTTGGATGTCCTTACCTAAATAGTGAGCGTATAATTTTTTAGATGCTATTCGATAGAGATGATCAGCATCAAATTTACCAATAAACTCGATTAATTTCAAAAAGTTCCCATTACTTCTACTGTATAATTTACCCGTATTACCTCGAAAAGCTAAATTTTCAGAAGCCAAAAAATGAATTGCGGCAATTAACCGTTTAAATACTTTTGTCCAACGTCGTGCTTCGTTTTCTATAATTCGCGGATTTTCTGCGTCAATTGTTTTATGTAAACGTAGACGTTGATGCAGTTCACTTAAAGGCTCTCATGTGAGTTGCGGTTTTTTCATGCTCAGATAAAAGTTCGGCATGTGTTTCCAGTCTGATATCCCGTCAATAGCTCCCTGATATGAGCTGTAGCAAAGAAGTTCCAATCCAACCTTAACAAAAGCAATTCTTCGGACAATATACATATATTTGTTCTTAGACCGTGTGGCCTAACCATCGGTTACATTATTGCGACGATTTTTAATTTAATTTCTTTGAGGAAAAAATAGACAGAGAACTTGTCATGGTTTAAACTGTAACTTGTTGCAGAAAAAATGTCTGCGAAATCCATTTGCAGATTAATTTCGGAACCGTTAACGTTAAGTCGTTTGGCATCAAAATATGTTGTTGTTTTCGTTTAACGAAAGTTTGAATCTAGAAATGAGGCAAATGTTTTTCTATTTTTTTTATTGCAAATTCTAACGTATCGTTCCTACTTAAGATTTGAAGTTGGCCGTCACTTGTCTTCCACTGATTAAAAGTCACAGCTTTTCTTTCAGGCACAACAGAAAAAAGTGTATCAATGTCTTACCACGTATCACAAGATCCGATCATACAAGATTCGTTATTCACGTCACAGCAAATAGATAACAAAAGATCTCTATGTGAGTTTGGGAAAGCAGGAATAATCTTGTTTAAAGCTCCTATGAGCAAGTTTATATTTGCATGATATTTACAGATACAAACATTGTGGGGCGTATTAGAAATAGGTAAAAACAAACGTGGGTTTCAACTCATAAAACTTACTAAGTTTAACATTGACATGTGGGTTTTCATTTAGAAATAAGTGACATGCCTCTTTGATGGCAAACATCATGTGTATTTTCTGTAGATATTTAGTTGTAGTCAAGTTTCTAACCTTAATTGTATCTTTAATTCCTGGTAAAACTCGGCTAATATCCTTCCTGCAATAAAAATTATATATTTTATTCGTCATCATTGGATCGAGTTTGTTCCACTTAATTGACACATCACCAATTATATCATTTGTGGCTAAATATATTAAGGATATATTATAATCAAGATCTTTCAAATCTTTAGAAATAACTGTAAGTTTTTTTCTCTTGATTCTGGCAACGTAAGACAAACTTTTTTTACCGCTCTTCCTAGCGCATGTAATTCGTCTTGAGTTTTGGAATGAGTCTAAAGAAATATAATTCTTGTACTTCAAACTGCGTGATATTCAAATATAAAAACACATCTGGAAATTCGTACTGTAAAATTTATTAGGCGTGGAATTGCCTTTTTATTGCTTTTCATATTCATGGCAGTAGGGGCCATTGTCCACAATCACGTGTTTTTTATTCTCGTTTTTCAATTTTCTCCTGTTGTTTTTTTACAGCGGCCGAAATCTTAAATAAAATAATTCTTCTTTATTTAGGTTAATCAATTTTCGTAGAGAAATAATATTCTTAAAGAGGCAGGAGGCATAAATAGTGGGTTTTTTTATTCTCGTTTTTCTATTTTTTCATATAGTTTTTACAGCGGCCGACATTGTAAGTAAAATATTTATTCTTTATTTAAATTGATCAGTTTTCATAGAGACACTTGCTTTAGCTTATTTTGGACTTAAAATAGAACCCTTCATTCAAAACATCTAGCTTTTGCAACTCAGATGATGAATAAAAATTGACTTTATATCCAAAGTTTTGAAAATAAACAGGTTTAAAATTCCAATATAAGCATTTGTTTTTTTGTTTAAAACTAGTCGTTTCTATTTGATTATACCCTAAAAACCGGAATAACTTAAGTTTAGAACAATATTCTCGAAAAACTCTTTTATAGCCTCTTCTTCCCATTTCTTTAGTTACTTTCGAATGGTTTTCTGTACATAAAAAATTATGTAATGTTTGTACATATATATATATATATATATATATATATATATATATATATATATATATATATATATATATATATATATATATATATATATATATATATATATATATATATATATATATATATATATATATATATATATATATATATATATATATATATATATATATATATATATATATATATATATATATATATATATATATATATATATATATATATAGTTCTTTTAATTTCAGTAATATTTAACTTAGCCGAGGCTCAGAAATGTATAATAGTATCATGTAAAATGTTAAATGAAAAACTCTAAAAACAAATTAGGTCAGTGAGTGATCATTATGATATTCTCCCCATTGTAGTACAGTGGCATCAGTTTATCTTGATAACATTTTAAACCTTAATAACTTTTTTACTTTTAACTTATCGGAATGAACCAAAATCCAAATTATAGGGACTTAATGAGTTTTTGTTTTGTTTTGTATATATTTTTTACTATATGGATAGCATATTCTGTGCTGGTTTCATTGGTATATCACACTTTATGTTTTCATCCACCTTTTTTCGATTTATTTGAAAATTTGTAAAATAATTGTATTGCATGAAACAGTGCCATGGAAATACAATAAATATATTCTGTTTGTTTTTATACTGACACAGAGTAACATACTAATTATAATTATCTTAATGCCTTTTTTATGGTTCAATTGACAACATTTAGCATTTTGTAAACATTGGCAAACGGTTCCACGCCGGTTGCCAATTTTTCTTTTTGTTCGGTACAAAAAGTGTATTAACACAATAACAATTCTTTCATATTTTTCTCTTTTAGGACACAATGCGGGCATTTCACATGGACTGGATACACCATTTCTCTTTCCTACCATGAACAATCTGCTAGGACTAAATGTGGAGTTATTGAATGAAGACATTCAGGCCATAAGAGAAGTTGTCAAAATATGGACAGATTTTGCTCGGAGTGGTAAGCCTCATCCAAAATGGGAACCAATTACAGATGAAAACACATTTAAATATTTTAAAATCGACAAAAATCCCGAAATGGTTTTCAATCAGTTTAATGAAAATCTTCAGACTTGGTATAACGTTCTTAAAGAGGCAGGAGGCATAAATAGTGGGTTAAATGAAAATCATAACTGAAAGATACTTTTTATTTATACTTCTCTTTTATTTTAAAATTTCATTTACACCCAAAGACCTGTTATATTCCGAATATACAATCTAAAAAATAAAAGTACAAAGACCCCCTGAGAGAGTCCCAAGTTTGCTTTGCACCATCAAGATATTTCGATGGCCAGGATTGCTAGCCCGCTATAGCCTCCAACCTTGGTTCGACTGTCTATAATCCTACAATGCTTCCTGCTACTAGCAGCACGCGTCAAATCTTGCTGCATATACACTGGATGTTACATGAAAAGGCGACACAAACGATACATGCAGCGAATTTATGAAACTGCCTAATGGACTGTCTATTCGGACTGTAATCAATTTTTATAGTACTTATGGATACCATAATATATTAAATTATTTTAACATGTGTGTTCCATTTTCGTTGTCTTTATGGGTGGCGAATATGATGATTTTTTGTGAAACTGGAGATGCTATATGTCAGGCACGTATCCAGAGAGGGTTAACGAGGTTTTCTCTCCTGAAACTACTCTAAAAATATTTTGTTACATAATTTAATCTATGAAATTAGCATTCGAATAACTGCTGAATAACAGTTCCGTATTGGCTGTGCTTATTAGAGCCAGTTTTAATTATGGAGGAGGTGAATATTCTTAAAATTCTGGCTTTTTGATTTACATTGCTAGACACTCTGTGAGTGCAAATAAATTTCAATAAACTATTTTCTACCACTATTTGACAAAATATTTCAGAGAGAGCAAATATGTAAATGTAAAAAATGAAGGTGATGTATATCATAAATAAAAATGTATCTAACAAACTGTATTGTATTTTTTCATCTCTCTTAAAAACAAATTCAGATTTGAATTGTGAATGCGTTCCGGGATCAAATTTATAATAATTCCAACAAAAATTATTATTTGTTTGTAATCTAAAAAATTATGTTGAAAGAAGAAATCTAAGGGTATATATGTGATATTTAGTTAGGTACTTTAATAAACGGTACTGCTGAAGCTTTCTTCCCGTGATCCATTTTCACTCAATTTAAAAGTTCTTCTCTTTATGTATGCAACACACGAGGATCAATATAACGAATAGGAAGATTGTGAAATAACTTTTGATTGAAAAATTTACCTGTCCGATTTTAATGGTACGAGATATTTAAAATTCTCAAAAAACTTTTAACAGAAAGCTCATTTAAAAGAGACATTTAAAGATTTCCAGAGATACTAAATATCCAGCTGAATATATAAGGTTTTTATTTGCGGTCGATCAGATTTTTAAAATTCTGAGAAAGTACTAAAAAGTAAGATGAATAAATTTATGGTCATTTACCACATAAGGAAAGCAAGATTTTCAATGCAACAATATGGTTTCGAACTCTCTATGGAAGATAACTCTATGCGGAACACTTATTTGTAAAAATATGATTAAATATATAAAACTGTAAAAACAATAAGCAAAAAATTCGGTAAATTTCTTTTACTCGAAACTTCCATCGTGATGATTTTTTTCCATTTGTTAGGAATAGTGAAGGGTGGCCCAATTTAGTTCAGTACATAGTCAACGTATATGTGTTACATTATACTGTTTTTTCAAATATTTTTATTGGGCGCCATTTTGTTCCATCATATTGGATTCCTACCAATATTTTACCAGTTTTTTGACCTACGCCACACTTGACTTTTGGGCATAATTTAAAGTAAATTCCATAAGTAGTTTTTACATTGACACATATCACCATTTTGTTAAGTCATGTTGAATTCGTACCAGTTTATCACATTTTCATATATAATTTCACTGCAAAATTTAAAGTCAATGGGACAAGATCTTTTTACGTTGATTTTCTTAAAAATTTTATTTGGCCGCCATTTTGTTTCGCCACCTTAAATTCGTATCACAACTTTACTATTTTATCTTTATGTTTTATCTCTATATCACGCTTAATTCTTCCACAAAAATTGAAATTAATTTAATAAGTAGTATTTTCAGGCTGATTTTTTAAATATTTTATTATGTGGCTATTTTATTTTACTATCTTGGATTAATTTCAAAATGTTACCAGTTTATTCCTATGTAACACTTTATTTTTGTGCAAAATTTGAGGTAAATTAGATAATTAGTTTTTAGTCAAAATGTTTTAACGTTGTTCCTCCATATTGGATTTTTACCAAAATATTCCTAGGTCATCCCCATATAACCTTTAATTTTTGACTAAAATTTGTCAATCTGGTAACTAGTTTTTAAGATGTGCCGTGAACTGACAGACAGAGAGACAGACCGATAGACGGGCCGACGGAATTGATAACACATATTTTTTGGCATCTAGGGACGCTAAGACGTGAAGATATGTTTAAGTTGAGGAAACTTGAATTAGCAACACAGTTTTAGTAGTTGATCCCTATACCACAATTAGTTAAGTAGTTTTTCTAGCTGAATTTTTAAATATTTTATTATGCCACCATTTTCGCTTCGTATCAAAATTTTACCAGTTGATTCCAACATAATACTTGATGTTAGTGCCAAATTTGAGGCAAATTGGATAAGTAGTTATTTAATAATAATTTTTTAACATTTCACTAGGCCATCTTGTTTGATTTTTACCAAAATATTACCAGAACATCCCCATATGATCCTGAAATTTTAAGTTAATCGAGTAAGTAGTTTTTAAGCTGTACCGCGAATTGACACACCGACAGACGGACCGACGGGATTGATGAAACACATTTTTTGGCATCTAGGGACGCTAAAACGTGAAGATATGTAAAACCTAAGAGTGTAAAATAATTAAACATTTTATTTGGCCGCCATTTTGTTCGGCCATCTTGAATTAATACCAAAATTTTACTAGTTAGCCCCTATACCACAATTAGTTATGGCACACAATTTGAAATTAATCCATCCAGTTTCTTCATGCCGAATTTTTATATATTTTATTAAGCCGCCATTTTGTTCTGCCATCTTGGATTCGTACCAAAATATTACCACTTGATTCCAACATAATAATTGATGTTTGTACAAAATTTGAGATAAATTGGATAAGTATATTTTTAATAATAATTTTTTTAACATTTCACTAGGCTGCCATTTTGTTACGCCATATTGGTTTTTTACTAAAATGTTACCAGGTTTTCCTCTTTAATTTTTGACCAAAATTTGAAGTCAATCGGGTAAGTAGTTTTTTAGCTATGCCGAGAACAGACAGACCGACCGAATTGAGAAAACATGTTTTTCGACATCTAGGGGTCCTGAAACATGAAGATCTGGTAAAATATCGGAGGGTGATTTTCTCACGATTACAATACTTCTCTTTTACGAGGGAATTAAAAACCAATAATTTTTTTCCATATCTAGGAAAGTTTGTAGGTAAAAACTAATTTCAAATTTTTCAGATATCAGTGGAAGAATATAAACTATTGTATTTAGGAAAAAATCATCAATCATATTTGCTTAGAATCTGGTTACATTAATTTTTTACGTTTTCATAATTGCTCGACCTGCAATATTTTAGCATATATGGTCAAAAAAACTAATTTCGTTGCAACTGTTAGGATATTAGAGACATCACAGGAGTAATTGACATAGAAAAACTGCCACAAATTATTGCCTGCCACAAACTTGACAAAGATTAGATTAAAACACTAGAACTTATTCTTTATATATTGTTTCATAAAGTCTATCATAACAAAATTTAGGCATTAACTCAGCATTATAACAATTTCAGTAAAAGTTAAATACTACAGAAACTAAAGATGCGTTAGTCTACCTATAACTATCAGTTTGCTAGATAATAATAAAATCGCTTTCTATAAAACCAGTAAATAAAAACTTTTCCGGTACCTTCAATTTTAACTCCGTTTCATTTCGTCAAATATTTTACTAGCCAAGATAGAGTCTAGTCATAGCACGAAGCAAATAATTAAAATCTAACGAAAAACTAGATCTAGATCAAACAAAAGGTCGCTTTCTAATTGAAGTGCAGGTGCAAAGTTATGCTAGAAGATAAAATATAACAAAACGTTTCTTTTGTAGCTTTTGTAAGCAGCAAAAATATAGGCAATTTCTTGGATGTTCTATTACGATCTTCAAACATATTTCTTCTGCTTTGGCGGGCAAAATCAAAAATCATAGTATATCGAGACATTTCTCCATAGAATGTTATTAAGAAAACAACAAAATGAGATGCGGTGGATAACAGGTGAATACAAAGGGTTCAAAGATTTAAAACATTTTCACCAGAAAAACATGAAATTTCTGCTTGACACGGCTCGTCTTTTGAACACAAATAAAATTAATATATTCAGTGGCAATGTCGCTACCCACTGAAATGAGTTTAATTCAGTTCTGTTTTCTTTATTTTCTTTGAGAAACAAATGGATTATGTAAAAGTGATTATAAGATTATATATATAAAAAAAAGATGTATTAATTAAAATAAAGAAATAAAACAATTACACCAGAAAAACATGAAATTTATGTTCGGCGCTTGTGGACAATATGAATAAATTCATTGACTACGTTCGTTAAGAAAAACAAATAAATTTTTAAAAGCGTATATATTCAGTTAAAATTATGTGGTAATCTGAAAAAGACTATAAAAAGATATGAGGAAATAAGCTCGATGGGCAGCTTAGGGGAAGGAAAAGTCCGTAAAATTCCAACAAACCTATAGAATGAGTAAACACATTCTTCAATGATTTATTCAGTAAAGTGCGCGTGCGGCCCACATTATCTATGCGGCTAAAAGCAGCCTGTCCCTTTAAGACTTATTTGTAGGCCGACAGTAAAAAACCACGTATGACAAGGAGCGAACCCCAAGACGAGGAGCCTTGAAAATGTGAAAATTTGCCTAGTTGGCAGGTTACAGTCTCAACCGTTATCGAAATTTAGACAAATTGCACCACCACCTGAGAGCGGCCATGCACCACCGAATCAAGAAAGAGCTCTCAATATTCGATATTTGAATAATTTTGAATCTTCATGAATCGAATATTCGTATACTCAAATATTTGGTTATCCAAACATTTGACTATCAGTATTTTAATATTCAAGTATTTGAATTTCGTATTACGACTACTTGAATTTATTTATGAAGTATAATCTTGATATTTCGCAGAATATACTTTTAAGTTGAAGTTGATAAATGGATTCCAGGTTGTTAATAATCCAAATTCGTTGTGACAAAATTAGGTAAAGATGTGTGGTAAAATGGGCTCCGTTGTGCACAGAAATGAGTGGAAAAATGCCCATTTTTTTGACGGTTGTAAAAAAATGTGGTTGGAGCACGATTATTAGTATGAAGTTTCCGACCAACAAGAGCTTGGCTACCGATTACGTCATAAGAATGCTGCAGTTTATATAGATGTTTTTTAACGCAACTGGTGGAGAGGTATAGATGGGCTAACAAAGAAGGAAAAAGTGCGACTTTTGAGAACGGCGCTTTTCAAAATAGCATGTGACTTCTTTCAACTTGATTTAAAAGTGTAAAGTTTTAAATGCAAAAATTGGTATTTATAATCAATAGGACATTTTACTATTAGAGATAGATCTATTAATATGGCGCATTTTGAAGATGGCTGCCCTTTTGAGATGATTGCAAAATAAAAGTGACTTGTAACGTCTACAAATTTCAAACAAAAGTATTTGCTTGTGCATTTTATTGAATATAAGCTTACAGATTGGTATAATCATTAACTCATATTAATTAGTTAAAAGTAATAATATAAATTATAAAATCAGTTTTTAGACCTAAAATATATATTCAAATAAGGATTGTTTTTAAATCGCTATATACCTATTTCTTCTTGCATGAAATAAATTTCAATATATCATTTCGAATAGGGGATTAGCTACCTGATAAAAGAGTATTATCCAAGCTATCCATATTAGAAAGACATTATTTTTGTGTACCAGCAACTTCTGTCCCGTCGAAGAAATTATTAGTGCCAAACGCGCCGCGCGCCGGTTTGAAATCTAGTAACGTTAAAAATATTTGTTTTCTCAGCGCTTATTTATAATTAATTTTATAGGTTTTATATTTAAAATAGTAAGCAAACACAAATTCCGGTATTTGCATAGTAAATTTGAAAACCATAAAAGCATTAAAAAATCGCATTTTTATGGGAAATTCAACGTTTTTTCTCTTCTAAATCTGTTCGGATATTGACTACTGAGTACCGACTAACAATACAATTGTGTACCAAAATATAAACTTATTCTATAACTTGTAGCCAAAGTAGCCTATTGTAACATTTGCATGTAATTTGGTATGTTTCATATAAAAACACTCAGGCGTTTTTATAATTAAAATGGAATCTAGATACTTATTTTTGTTTTTATGAAAATTGTTTTCATTTTGTAAGATATATAATATGTTCAACCTAAATGCGTATATTTAATTTGTTATTTTCCTAGTCTCTTCAGATAATCCGAACTTGAATCACAAAATTAAATAGCTTACTTTTTGCGTTATAAACCTCTGCTTCCAATATTGTAGTTAAGCTTTATTGCCTACGTACCACATTATATAAAACAGTTTCTATAATTTCTAAAATACATTAAAAAAAAGGCCATTCATTGGAATAGAAAGGACAATATTTAACTCTTTATAACTTTAAAATTATATTCATAATACACTTTGATAAAACTTAGTTCAAGAGGATATTTTAAAAGATGCGTAACAAAAAACGTTCATAATACGGTTTATCTCAGAATTGACTCTAGTTTAAAATAAATCAATTTAAACATAACTAGACTAAAAGATGTTTACCCTGTGGATATCCACTATAGTATTTCCGTCGACAATATTATTATTATTATTCCTTCTATTATAAATAGTATTATATATCTGAATACCTACATATACAATACATGTACCTAATCTACAATATAAAATAAAAAAAGATAGAAAAAAACCTAAATCGGTTTAAAATTAAAACTCCTAGCCGCATGAAAACCTCAGTATTGTGAATAAATAGTAAACAGCTGGTTTTTAATCAAATAAGCAATCTTAAATACTTAAATATCCGATTAATCTAACATTTCGTTCATTCATTCAAATAGTCAAATGTTCGAAAATTTGGGTATTTGATTATTCGAATATTCGATACTCAAATATTTGAATATTCAAATATCTTTGCAACTATTCGAATATGGAATTATTCGAATAAAATTTGAAACGAATACTTAAAATTTCAAAATTAAGAGCTGTAGTCCAGAACTGTCGATGTTTCCTGTATTAGGTTAAATTAAGGCTCAGGGTCTACTCTTGGTGGTGCCCTTTAGTTAATTACCAGCTTAGTAACCATAGTTTACCCAGAACCCCAAAGCATTGATTTCCCGGAAGTTGCCTATCGAGTTATTGGAATTATTGGTAGCACGGAACTGGTCAATAGGCGACGAAGAGAGAAGGCATCCTTCTACCAGTTTCATAATAGTTGCATCGAAAATAGCTTGAAGTCGCGCTAGTGGACGGACGTACATTACCTCCATAGCTACAGTTTCGTTCACAATTGGTTTTAGGGTTGCGTGTAACTGATTTCGTACTGCTAGTTGCATAAATCGACGAGTTGTTTTATTTAAAAATCGTAGCCCTCCATGAAGGCCCATCCCCAGGTCGCCACTTCTATGTTTCCTGCACAAATATATTAAATTCTGTTACCTTCATTTTCTTTGAGGAAAAAATATATTATTTATTACGATAAATTGGGCTGCCATTTCCTAGGCGAATAATTGGAAACAAAAGATATACTAAGGAAAACAAACAAATAAACGAGGTGTGCCAGTACGTCACTAGTGGGTTCACAGATAATATTCTAAAATAAACAGATACAATTTAATAAAAGTCATGCATTTTTTAACTTTATATTTATGAATAAAATCTTCAATATTTCTCGATAAGTTTAGCATATCACTTGGTGATAGTTTGTTTTATATAGTATAAAAACATATGTTTGAAACAAAACTTGAATCAATAAACACTACATAATATATCAAATGATTGCTACACCAGTAGTTCTTATAAAACATGGTTGGATAATTGGCACAACCGGTACCAACTTGGAAGGAGGAGAGTTTTAAAATTTGCTGGGAATACCCTATAGCAAATGACCAGTGGAGTTGCTAATATTTTAAAGTAAGTATAGAACCACGTTCATACTATATTAAACAATATTTTTTTATGTCCTTCGGTCGAATATGTAGTTTCGGGGCTATGTACTGTTAAAAGGTTTAATTCGAACAATGAGTTTATATTAAAATAATATGCAAAATTGATATCTGTATACCAGTTGCTTATTTCGGCCTCGTATGTTTTTATTTTATTTTATTATCTTTTGATAAAACTGCTTATTGTCTTTGCTATAAATTATGAATTTTTTATTGCGTTATTCTTTATATTTTAAAATGTGATAGTATTCATAATTACCGTCAATATACAAGGACAAAACAAAAAAAAGTTTTTGTAATATGTTACAAAGTACTATTGATTCCTGTTGCGCGTCCCTCTTGTTTTCTTCTGAACTCTTCTTTCATAACCACATAAACCTGATCCATAAGGTGTTTTCCAAGGATTATGATCATGTTCTTTTCCCACCACATCCTTTGTTTAGATATCCAGTATAACCGCAAACATTTTAGGAGTTCATAACCTCTTAGTGTTTTTTTTTACGTTCCGTTAGAAGTTTTTCATTAAGCTTTATATGTTATTCAGCAATTTTTTGTGATTATTTCTTCGATTCGATCTTCTTCATTGTGCCAAGTTTCTGAAATTAAGTTTGCTGTGCAAGCACTTGCTAGAAGCTGTTTATTTTAAGCGCTTTTGGAAGCCCTCCTTGAGTGAGCGCTGGCTTAACTGCCGCAGCACCTTTATCTAGTGGAGCCCTTGATGTTTTGTGGCTCTCTGAAAGCCCTTTTTTAAAGCCATTGAAATTATTATTATTATTATCCTCAGCATTATGGGTATTATGACAAACTGTTATATTATGCTTTGAAAGAATGGACTTCAACTTTTCTAATAAGTTATTTGTGTAAGCTAGTGTCACGTACTTATACGATTTTCGTTTTTAATTGGTTCTTTCTTTTTATTATAATGCAGATAAGTTCTTTGTTTAATTATTCTTAAAATATTTTTTATGGATAATGGTTATCTATTAACATTTCCTTAACTTTTTCCAGAGTTTCTAGTTGGTATTCTGGAGCCGTTGGTCCGATTGCGCGGTCAGTTAATCCTATTATCACATTATTTTTTGGTCATTTAAATGGTTGGAGTTAAAATTTAGATACCGGCCCGACCAAATTTTTTTGGTATACCATTAAGTTTTTAAGTTGTTATTTGCTAAATTTCTAATTAACGTTAAATGTAAAAAATTAAGTTCTTCTTCAATTTCCATTGTGAATTGTGATTTAGGGTGGAAATTATTAAAATTATTTAGTAGTTTATTTATTTTCTCTTCTGGAATAGAACAAACAATCACCAAAGAACCTTTTGGAAACAAATATATTAAAATCCAGTTGCTCCGTAACACTTTCTTCCAGATACTCCATTACAAGTTGTGCTATTGTAGAAAAAATTGAAGAACCCCTTGCACAACCATTTATATGTTGATATAAACTTTCTTCGTATAATTGAAATAATTGTTGTTCAATATTATATTTACAGCTTCTATAAAATCTGTTAACTCAAGTGTTGTATATTCTTTCCTAATGTGTCCCATTTCTTTAGGATTGTTTGAGGAACTAATTCGTTTGGAATGTTGGTACATAACGAACCTACATTTTTTTTTCAAACAAGGATCACGAGAAAAATGTGGCAACCCAAATAGTTGATCACGTGATTACTTTGATTAAAAGTATTTTTGATGACTCAACTAATGCTAGTCAGATAAATTCAAAGCTCATTAAAAATGTTATTTGTAAATCCGAAACAGGTCTACTCGTAGAAGATTTCAGGGATTGCAATTTTCAATTATAGTTGGATGAAAGTACAGACATAAGTGAACATAAACATTTGTGTATTTTTGTTAAATATAAGAAGAATAGCCAGTATAATACTGCTATTAGAGTTATTAAAAGTAAATGCCTCTCAAGGTAAAGTAGAACAATTAATATCAAGAATTTAAAAATTTCATGATAAACCACAAAATATCTCTTGCAAACATTATCGGTATTGCATCTGATGGTTGCAATACCATGGTGGATATAAACAACTCTTTTTATTCACATCTGAAAAATCATGTACCCTATGTAATTTTAATATCTTTCTTTCTGGTGCTATTGTGGCCAGTATTGCCTGCGAAGACTTACCACGTTCACCTGAAGAATAATAACCTTTTTTTTTGTAGTTCCATATGTTCCTTGATAATGAAAAACGCTTCTAATGGAAATATAGGAATATTCTCAGTTGGAAAAGAAAAAAAATGTTGAGGTTTTCGAGTACCCGTTGGATATCAAGACATTCTTGGGTTGTTAGAATTTTAGAGAATTATACTGCTCTCCAATATTATTTTTAATTAGCAGTTGTGGAAGGCAAGCTATTAAGTGCAGAAAATATTTTAAATCAGTGAAATAACGTTTGCAATAATAAACATTTCTAAAAATATTCTCTTAATATTTTCAATTCATTTTAACGCTTTTTTTCAGGCGAGGATCTTCCAAATACATGTATTATGAGAAACCACATGTACTCATAAGGCAACTGTGTCAAAATTGTATGTAAAGAGAAATAATCATGGAACAAAATTTGGGTACTATTAATATACAAGACCCATACAATTATGTTCAGCTTGAAAACATTTACTTAGGTAATGAGTGTGACGAAATACTTCAGCAGTTACCTCTTAAATTGGTGCATGATATTAGAATTAAATGTTTCAATTTTTATATAACTAATACAATTGAAATTAAAAAAGATTGCCATTATGCTAAACATATGTCATTTTTATCTTTATTTTTAATTTAGGGAAACTTATTCTTTCATTACCGCAATCAAACGCAGATTCTAAGAGCAAATTCTGTATAGTAACAGATGTTAAAAATAAAATATAATTGGTGCAGAAACTTTAAATTCCTTTTATATTATTACAAAACAATGGTCTGTCGTACTATGTTTACAAATTGAGTGATGATAATCAGGTTTTCAAAAAACCTATGGAATACGAAAGCTATGTATAGCTTTACACAATGACCCAACTAGTTTATAACTGAGTAAAATAAATATTTTCTATTGTTTGTTTTTTTTATTACTATCCCAGACACAGACTAAGTATGATTTAAATTTTAAAAATAAATAAATATAGATGGACATGGACTATAGAGAGACAGGATAAAACGAACTTATGTATAGTGTGATTAGTTTGGGTAATGTATACAGATGTGTCGTGCACGACTAATCTGGATCAGACATCCGGGTCTTTATATTGACCCACGGGAACGAGCTCTCGATATAGCGAACTGAATCACATATCTTTAAGAAAGAGAAAACAAAATAAAACGTTCAGTCAGTTGATCGGTTCAATTCAATGCAACATTGCTTGTATGTTTCGGGTCGGGAACCGAGTCGCGGAACCGACGATCAATATAGCGCGATTTTCAATCCGGTCTGATTGAAAAGAAGAGCAGAATAATGTTGGGGTGGGTCGGTCGGTCGTTAGCTTGTTGAATGCCGATTACCATGTAATATGAATTTCTGTATAGCCAGAATTTCGTGTGAAAAATTTAATTTGGGATTGATTGGCTTATTGACTTCGCACATTTATTATTTAGCATCATATTACACCAGTCCTTTACAGACACGTTGCCAGAAATTTAGCTCGGGGGAGTTCAAACCCCAAATTCATTTCAGGGAGTAGGATCCAAATGGTCAAATCACAGGGAAAGTTGTAAAAAGCATGCCTATACCAACATATTTTCAAAGTTTTGGAAGTGCAGAACCCTAGGATCCCCCCTCCCCTTCGCTACGTGCCTGGTCCTTTAAGTTTAGATTTATGTTATGTGGATGATATATTAGATTTAAATTTCTACTTTTTTGGTACAATGTGTATATTGAAGTTTAAGATGGCCTTATAATTAGTAATAAAAAGAAGAAGAAAAATAACTGATGTTATAAATCAATATGTTATAATAAAAAACAATTCAAAACACAAGATCCTTACATTACATGAATATAAATTTAACTATCGTTGTGATACTATATTTTTTTTTTGATATTGTTTTCTTTAGTATTTTTGTAAGTAATATTATAGTTCGTGATTATGTATTATGGCTATTTACTATACACAGATATAAAATTGATTCTCCGTAAAAATACATAAATACGTAAATAACTACAAACGAAAACATAAAAAAATTTAAATTCAAAAGCAGTAAGTACAACAAAAAAAACTTGAAAGATGTATTAAAAAGAAACAAAATTTTCAATCTGCTGAATACTTGTATATCACTCAACATATAAATATAAAAGAAACCAAGATTCTAGCATAGGTTCCAGGATTTTTTCGTCGGGTATACCACTTGAATCTCTCCAACCCCATTCAGTGTTGAGATCTCGTGGACTGAAAATCTCTGAAGAAGGCGAAATCTCGGATACTAATTCCACTTTGACACGGCTAACAAGGCAAGAACACTAAACACAAGAAAAATAAAAAAAATGTTAAAAAACTACATATATAATGTGTATAAAGTTGCTATAAGTATAATCTATGTTAAAAGTTTGTGTATTATGGCTATTTACTATACGCATATATAGAATGGATTCTCCGTACAAATACATATGTAAGTAAATAAATACAAATAGAAACATAAAAAATTGTAACCTCAAAACCACTATGGCAAAAAGAACTTGAAAGATGCATTAAAAAGAAACAAATTGTTCAATCTGCTGTATAGCTGAACACCGGTATACCGGTATACCACATACATACATACATCTCATTGTCGTTCATCATCATTCTCGACTTGGCTTCGATACAGAGCAGACCTGTAGCTAAATAGAGAAAGTACGACGTGAAAAAATCTTTGTGAGATTTCGAGTTCTTGTGTAGTGCTATTGCTTGCAATAGAATACATACGGCTGGTAAGTGATTTTTTATTTTTCCAAGCTTTAAGCAAAGTAAACGTAGAAATAACTTTTTTGCAACGATTTCTTGAATCTTAGAGCTTACTGAAGGCCGAGCGCTGCTTAGGTATACCCTTAGCGAGTCGGTTCTTTGATCCTAGTTTTTGTTTTTTACATATAAGTAGACAGGATCTTTGAGTTTATTGAAGGCTGCGCGCTGCTGTGGTACACCCATAGCGAATAGGCTCATTGATACCTCTTAGATGACTAACAAATAGATTAGAAGTGAGTGATAGTGTGCGGATGTTAGTCTGTTCAGTGAACCAGTGTCGCGAAGATGAAGTCGCCAAGGGCAAACAGAAACCCCAAGCCCCCACTAAAGGAGTCGAAGACAGAGCTAAAAAGGTCAAGAAACAAAACAAGCTCCTAGCAGAACAGCTAGAGCTGCTCAGGGCTGAACTAACAGCCCTGAGCCCCTTACTACGGTGAAAAAGAGGAAAAGAGCACTGAAATCACCTGAGAGTGATGAAGACTCTAACGAGGTCACCGAGACTCCTCAGGAGGCTGCAGAGGACATGGACACGGCCTCCCTACCTATGCCGAGAAAGCTAAGAAAGTACCACCCGTGGTACTTGATGGAGCTGAGGACTGGATCCTAGTCAGCAAGAAAATAAAAAGCAAAAACATATGCCTAGAGAAGGCAAAAATCGTGGGTAATACCACAAAGATTTTCCCTAAGACGGCTGAAGATTACAGAATGCTAACAAAGCATTTAGACGAGGAAAAAAGGGTTACTACACGTACTCCCTCCCAGAGGAGAAACGAGAACATGTAGTCCTGAGAGGACCACCTCTAAATGTACCCCCAGAGACAATAAATGAGGAATTAAAAATTCAGGGGTTCTTGGATGCGGAAATTTTTCCAATGACAAGTAGAAAGACTAAAAGGGCAATACCATTGTACATGGTCAAAACCCAAAATAAACAGATCTATGAGATCAATAGACTCCATGACCTTATGGTCAAAGTGGAGCTAAAGAAAAAGAACCCAGAGCCGCAACAGTGTTATCGCTGCCAACGATACGGACATACACAGTGGAAGTGCACCTTCCAAGAGCGCTGTGTTAAATGTGCCGGGGGCACAGATCGATGGCATGTCCTCTGCCGATAGACAAAGAAGTTCGAAACGCGATGTGTGTGTGTTGTGCGGGGAAACAGGGCACCCTGCATCCTACCGGGGATGCACGAAGTGCCCGAAAAAGAACACACACAAACCCACAAACACTGGCATAAACAAAAAACCCGCTGCTCCTCAAAAGAGGAGAGAGAATGAGGGGGCCAGGCAGCCTGCAGCTGTCAGTTCCCCCACCGAAATGACAATGGAAATCTTCCATAAAGCCATGAAGGATATGGCTGAGAGTCTCATGAGTGAGACAAGGAAGCTGACTGAGGCAGCCCTAAAACCCAGAAATGGCAGGAATTAATCCCACAATCCCAAATACACTGAAGATAATGTCGTGGAACGTAAACGGCATAAGAACACGAAAAATAGAGATTATGCAGCTAATCTCTGAACAGACCCCTGATATTCTGGCACTGCAGGAGACCAGAATTAACAGGGCAGACAGGTTCTCTATCCCCGGATATGAAACCTATAGATACGACAGAGTCGTAAACAATGGCAGTGGGGTAGCGATCCTTGTAAAAAGGACCATCCCACACGCATACATTGGGATCGAAGACGGCGAAATAGAAGCCATATCGATTGAACTGTCCACCACCAGAGGGAAGATTAAAATCTCCTCTGTGTATAGGCCCCCTAGAGGGGACCTACTACAGGAAGACGTAGATGATTTGCTAAGGGGCAAAAACCCCCGGGTTATTATAGGTGACCTGAACTGCAAACATCCACAGTGGAACAGCACCACACAGGATAGAAATGGACAAAGACTCCTGGACTTCTCGGAAGCCCAAGGGAGCATAGTCATAGGATCAGATAGGCCAATGTTTCTACCAAGAAACCTTGGCCAGCCTCAGGTGCTAGATATAGCAATTCTAAAGAATATAGTCCATGACTTCGACATAGAAACCCTCGAGGAAGATACATCGGATCATAATCCGATAGTACTCACACTGGGTAGAGAAAACAGGGTTCAAGAAACCTCAATCAGGGAACAGACTAACTGGAGGACTTATCAGGATAAAGTCCAGGATAAAATCGAAACAGCAGCCATTAATAACCCTCAGGAACTGGAAAGAGCCGTAGAGACTCTAGAGAACAAAATACTGGAAGCATTCCACGAAAGCACAGTAATTATGAACACTCCACACGTTCAGCCGGGGAGTGACCTCCCTCGCGAGCTGAGACTTCTCATAAGAGAGAATAGAAGGCTTAAACGTGCCTATGGAAGGAGACATCTCGAGCAGGATAGAATAGCCCTAAACAGGCACTCAACTAGGTTGAGAGATGCATTAAGGGTACACAGAGACAGAATGTGGTTTAATAAACTACGGGAATTAGACACAAAGGACAATACTGCATGGCAAATGCAGAAAAGGCTAAGGTCTGAGAACAAACCAATACCTCCCATGCACGGGACAGGAGGAATGGCATACACAGACCAGGAGAAAGCAGAGGTCTTAGCAGACACTCTCGAACGAGAGTGTCGATTAAACCAACATCCGCTCGAAGATGATCAACATGAAATAGAAGTAATTAATGGCTGCAGAAGACTAAACAACACAGAAACCCCTGCCACGGTGTAGCACCCGGCTACACCACAGGAGGTTGAAAATGTCATAAAATGTCTGAAGAAGCGTAAAGCTCCAGGCAAAGATGGCATAACCAATCAAATGATAAAGCAACTTCCTAGAAAAGGAATCGCTGCACTAACCAGCATAACAAATGCAGTCATGAGACTCGATTACTTCCCCAACAGGTGGAAGCATGCTGAAGTAGTGATGATTAGTAAACCAGGGAAAGACCTAACTTTCCCTCAGAACTATCGGCCGATAAGTCTGCTGCCCGCACTCAGTAAAATCGTCGAAAGAGTCCTGAACATCAGGCTCAAAGACGAAACAAACGCCCTAGATATTATCGCTAAGGAGCAATTCGGCTTCAGAAGCGGCCACTCAACAGAATTGCAGGCTCTGAGAATAGTTGAAACTGTCACCAGCGGTTTCAACTTGAAAGAAGCTACTGGCACGGTCTTCCTAGACGTAGCCAGAGCTTTTGACAGAGTATGGCACAAAAGACTTGTGTACAAAATGCAAAACGCAGGTTTTGCAGCAAAGACATGCAAACTGATTGCCCACTATCTGGATGATAGATCGGCAAGCGTCAGAGTCAAACTCTCCAAATCGATACCTAGAAGACTAGAAGCAGGAGTGCCTCAGGGATCTGTGTTAGGACCGCACTTATATAACGTGTATACACATGACATCCACAAGACACATACCACTTCTATAGCCCTATACGCCGACGACTGTGCTATAGCGGCAAAGCATAGAAATGCGGGTATCATTTGTAGGAGACTACAGGAAGAAATGGATCTGATAAGTGACTGGTGTAACACATGGAAGATCAAAATAAATGCACAAAAAAGCCAGGCCATCCTCTTCCAAAAGAGGAGGATGATACCCCCAGAGGCTATAAGCATTGATGATAATGGATAAGGGGTTAACATGGAAACTCCATATAGAGGCAACAAGAGCAAAGACAAATAAGGCTATGGCTAGGCTATTCACCCTTTTGAACCGAAGAAGCCCCATGGCTCTTCGTACAAAGCTGACCATGATAAAAATGATCGCAAGATCACAATTGACATATGGAGCAGTAGCGTGGGCGTATGCAGCGCCCACCTACATAGACCAACTGGCAGCTACAGAAAATAAGTATATAAGGACTACGGTAGACGTACCTTGGTACGTAAGAAATGCCCACATCCAGCGGGACCTGGACTGGGAGCCTCTCCAGACAACAATCAGGAAGAAAGCCATGAAAGGCATAGAGCGTGCAGCAGCACACCCATTTGAAGAACTCAGGATGCTAGTGGACTATGACCCTCAGGAGGAGCGGCGGGTACACCGGGTCTACTACCGTAGGCCCCGCGATCACACACCATTACACTGACAATATACACATTTCTCTCTGTTTTCAGACAACTCTCCTATATTGACCGCGACAATATAGAAGAGGTGCGATGTGAGTATACACATCCGGATGTGTACGAGCTGACACACCTAAGATAGCGATGACTTATGGTTTATTAAGGCCCTAGGCCCGTTAAACCGGTAGTACCTATCATCGAAAGGCGGCTTCCCAGGAGGGAGGTCGGCTGGATGGTGGGTCCTCTGGGCCATTGGGCCCTTCGCGCGCCAATCTCATTCAGTGGTCAGATCTGGTGGAGTAAAGATCAAGAAGACGAAATCTCAGCTAGTAATTCCAGTTTCACACGGCTAATCCCAAGAACACTAAATACAAGGAAAATAAAAAAAATGTTAAAAAACTACAGCTATCAACTTGCTTTAAACCACACTTAGTTATGTAAGTGTAACTTATCCTAAACCATTGCATCATATTAAGCCTATTTTACGGTAATTTTAGACATACTAAGGATTTATAGGGGTAACTGCAATTCATTAACGTGATTTAGCGATAATTCCTGCACATTTGATACACATACACAATATACGTTAAGGTATGTTAGTTACCGCTGAATCATAAATACCATTTTAATTTTACAGCTTATTAGACGGCATAAAAACCTTTCTAAAACTATAATAATATATAGATATTAGCATCTAATTATGCCTATAGGTCAATTTTCGCAAAAAGTGTAGTTACCGCCTCTGCGCTTAGCAGAACTATCGGGTAGGAATTACCGGACGGGTCTTCTTCCTTATTTTTTTTCTGTAATTATAAATATGTGTCTTGTTCTTCTTATTTATGTAATATCTGTATTTTCATTTATTTCTTAAGGTAAATTTTTATAGATTTTTTCCTATACAATTTTTTTTCGAGCATCATCGGACCGACAAAGCAGAGGTTTTCATAACTGAGACTAAAACTTTGAATTAGTTTCAAGTTTGTTTCACAATAAAGGCACTTTGTGGCTATCAACCGATCCTTTGATTATCTTCTAAATTCCCCCTAAATTAGCAACTTTAGACATAAGGTATAACATATGAATTGTGCTTAAAATTTTACTCACAGTTTGAAGTTCAAAAAATATTTGGGATCGTCTGTTTAAAAATAAATGGTTATATGGGACACCCTGAACAACCACGTTAAAGTAGTGTTGTCTAGAACTTGTTCCTAACCCTATTTTAAATATCTTATGACAATCGCAACTTTCCAGTAGCTGGCCCGAAGCAAAGCTCAATCTGGGGCCAAATAGGAATGTTTAGTCTGATAGTTATCGGTAAATCTAGTGTTTGAATTTTTTTTCTTCTTCAAATATTTCTCTATTCCATCCGCAGACTAATAGTCATTTCGCTTATACACCTCAACTGATATTCTTGTAACTTTTATATAATTAAAAGATTGATCGACTTACCTGTAAGGAAGAGCAATCGTAATTATCCGACCTCATATTCCGAACATTTTTGCTTACATTGTAGTAGTTATATTGCCCCTGTGCAATGACTCACAAGTTTAAAGAAAGAAAATTATTTCTTTCTTATCATCTAATATGTGTCACCCTTGCCCGAATTCAGGTATATTTTGTTTACATGATTCATTATATTGTCGGGTGATATAAGAGATAATAGATCGTCCAGGGATGGGAACCGGGAGGGAGCAAAAATGTTCGGAATATGAGCTCGGATAATTACGATTGCTCTTCCTTACAGGTAAGTCGATCAATCTTTTAATTATCCTTCGCTCATATTCCGAACATTTTTGCTTACATTGTAGATGTTTAGAGAACAAATAACATAACTGACGATCTATTAAACAAGCCATGTTACAAACCAAAAACTTTGAAACAAAATTGTACCTTAAGGTAAAACAAAACTGGACTACAACTAAATGACACAATCATTATCATGTATGCATTAACTAGGTATATTATAAAGTGAACTATAGATTAATACTAAACATATAAAAAGTGTATAAGTAATAATATACGTTTGACAATAACAAAATAACTATATAAAAAAAAATAAATGTCTATATAACTATGTCTAAAAACTATGCATGATATAACTTAAAATCCTAATTAGTTAGAATTGTTTTTGCAAAGTCTGTTGTATCATTTTGCAAAGGTTTGTTATAGAACTTATTAAATACTAAGGATTTTTCTGACCAACCAGCGGTCTTGCGAATAATTTCTATGTTAAGACCCGCACGAGCCGCTGCTGATGTTGTTGCATGGCGCGTACTGTACCCTTTAAAAATATTAATATCTACGCCGCTTAATTCTAATGTTTTTTTCAACCATTTACTTAAAGTCTGTGTAGATGCCGCTTTAAAAGGTTTTCTTGTTGTTAAAATAGGTCTTTTCTCAGATTCTGGTCTTAAAGATTTTGTTATGTTTAAATAATGACATATTATAGAACCTACACAAAGCTGAGGTTTTTCTTTAAAAAAAGGAAAAGAAAGAATTGACTGGTATTTATTTTTCCCTGAAGTTTTAATATTTTCTGGTATTGTAATTTCTATTGATGACGATTTTATATAAATATTGTCTATTTTTATTAAAGAAAGGGTCTGCAATCTATGGGCGGAAGTTAGAGCCAGTAACATTACTAATTTATGGGAAAGCTTTTCTAAGGAGAGGGCTTCTAGTGGATGTAATTTTTCAAGATAGTTAACAACCACAGAAGTATCCCATGTAAAAGAGTATTTGGGTTTAGGAGGATTTAAATTGTAAACTCCTTTTAAAAACCGTTTAAAAATATATTGTTGGTTATCAGGAATATGTAATATTAAGCTCAGTGCTGATTTATGGGTATTAAGTGAACTATATGAAAGTCCTTTTTTTGATAAGGTTGTTAAAAAGTTAATAATATTTTGTAAATGGAAACTTAAGGGATCTTGTCTATGCTCCTTACAATATTTCCAACATTTACTAAAAACTGAGTCATATTGCTTTAAGGTTTTAGTGGAAATTGAAGCTAGAAACAAGTCCATCCCCTGGAATTCCCTTTCTCAAAAAAGCTTGCCTGATAGCCTCCCGACTGCCAAGGTAAGGTGTTTGTAGTTGGGATGTGGTAACCTAAAAGGAGATAAAATTAAATTCTTTTCCGGGCCAAAAATTATTTTGGTCTGAGATAAAAGTTTATTAAATATGGGGTACCATGGTTGATTTGGCCATTCAGGTACCACGACGATGCCTTCAGCTTTATCATTAATTATTTTATTCAAAACCCTGGAAATAATGGCAAATGGTGGGAATGCATAAAAAACATATTCCATTTAATGGTAAACGCATCAACAGCCTCAGATCCAGGATCCGGCTTCCATGATATATATCTTTGACATTTAGTATTTTGTTCTGAAGCAAAAAGGTCTATAACTGGTTGTCCAAATTTTTGAAATATAATATTTACATATTGCTCATTTAAGGAATATTCTGTATCAGTTTTCAAACATCGAAATTCTTGATCAGCAATAACATTATCTGTGGATTTTATGTATGACGCAAATATAAAGATGTTTCTAATTTCGCACCATTGCCATATATTTCGACAAATATTATTTAAATGTTCATATTGCACACTCCCCATTTTATTGATACAAGAAATTGCTGTTTTATTGTCAATTCTTAGTAAAATTTTACAATTTTTTAAGTTTTTAGAAAAAGATTTTAACCCACAGTAAGCCGCCATTAATTCCAAATAGTTAATATGACAAAGTTGTTGGTCTGAGTTCCAAAAACCATGAGTACTTTTATTTTTACAATAGGCGCCCCAACCGGTAGGCGAAGCGTCCGTAAAAATTTCTAACATATAATCACTTTCTTTTATATTTTGTTGACTGGATTGTAAATTATTAAGCCACCAAAGAAAATCGCTTTTTAAGTAGTCAGAAATAATCATCTTTCTATTATAATTATCGTTTTCTTTTAACAAAGCTATCCATTTTTCTTTTTCGAAATGTTTAATATATAACCAACTATATTTTACCGCTGGGCAAATTGCGACTAACTGGCCTATTAAAGAAGCAAATTCCTTTATTTTACAATATTTTTTGTTCATAATTTTTGTTATATTATTTAAAATATTATCTTTTTTCTTTTGGGGTACTGAAAATGTCAAATTTGTTGAATCAAACGAAAAACCAAGAAACTGTATCTTTTGTGTTGGTGTTAAAACACTTTTTTCTAAATTTATTGTAAAGCCCAAAGAAGACAATAAAGAAAATGTATAATTTACATTCTTTATACAAGATTCATATGATAAACCTATCAGTAAAATATCATCTAAATAATATATAGATACAAAGCCCTGTGACCTTAAATGGTGAAAAATTGGTTTTAATAATTTCGTAAAAATAAATGGAGCAATATTTAAACCGAAAGGAAGTACATTAAATTCGAACAAAGTATTATTGTACTTAAACCTTAAAAATTTTCGGTATTCTTCATGTATTGGTACTGAAAAATAGGCATCCTTCAGGTCTATTTTTGCCATAAAGCAATTTTTAGATATTAATTTAAGAACCGTTCTATAATCTTCTAACTTAAAGTGCGGTGCATTGATAAACAAATTAAGTTTTTTTAAATTTAAAACAAATCTAAAACCTCCCTCTGACTTTGGAACTAAAAAGTAAGAAGATACAAATTCACCTTGAGTGTGCCTACAACTAGTAATTGCTCCCTTTTCTAAAAGGTCCTTAATGGCTGTATCATATAAATTTTGCTCTTTCTTATTAATAGAAACCCTTGGAGTTCTATTTTGAACTGGAAAAACTGAAAAGGGTATTTCATAACCTTGTACCCAACTTAAAATTACATTGTTGGTAGTTAAGTGTTTCCAGTTATTTACAAAATATAAAATTTTTCCACCATATTTTTTATTTACCTCTAACGTTGGTTCTTCCTCGGATAATAAGACCTCTTGAATGTCTTGTTCCCCTCTTTTCCTCTGACTCTCCGAGATGTGTCCGCTCCCCTGTCCTGCCTCCAATTTTGATGTTTCGACGCTGGCGCTGGTGCTGATGATTGTCTGTACGGCTTGGCTTCGGGTTTGTACCTGCTTACTAATTGGGGCATATAATGCCATAAGTCCGGAAGAATTTCTGTTTGGAGCTTTTGCAAAAATTTGTCTTCCCGTATTTTATTATCTTTCAAGGCTACCGCAATTTCTTCATTTAAAATTGGAGGGACTAACACCTCACAGTTGCTGGCAGGCGGATACAAATCTAAAAGCCTTTGTCTCTCCTCGTCATCTAGATCCTTTGTTATAATATGAGTCCATCTATTAGCAATACCGTCCAGTAACACCCCATTTTTGTTGGTTTTTTCTTGAGGATCCACCCCAAAAAGATTTAATAATGAATGGTTATCTCCTAATGTTTTATTATTTAAACACTGCGGATTTTCTGGTAAAATTTCCAATTCAGAATCCTGCGAGTCAATTACCAAGTTTAACTTTTGCTGGGGTGTACTTGCATGAACTTGTGCCTCAGTTGGGTTAATAAGACTCGATAAAGTTTTAATAAATAATCATAAAGATTTTGGCGGCCATTTATCTAAATGCCTTATTTTTACAGTAAAAAATGCCAAAAAATAGGAATCATAAAGATTCAGTGGGCCATTCAGAAGAATGCCCTTGGCAAAAAATAAAAAAAAAAATAAAAAAATATCCTACCTAAATCATCCTCAGAATCTGAACTATACATTTCGATTTCTTTTTGCAGTTTTGTCATTTTTTCCTTTAGTTTTTCGAATTTCCGACGCTTTTTCGTCATACACTCACTATCGGACACTTCACTATTATTTCTTTTTGCCATAATTAAGGCGAAATTACTTAATTTTTCTATTATTTTAATATTATTTTATTTAATATTAAGAACGAAGTGGAGTCTATCGCACAAGACAATATAATGAATCATGTAAACAAAATATACCTGAATTCGGGCAAGGGTGACACATATTAGGTGATAAGAAAGAAATAATTTTCTTTCTTTAAACTTGTGAGTCATTGCACAGGGGCAATATAACTACTACAATGTAAGCAAAAATGTTCGGAATATGAGCGAAGGATAATATTCGGCGGCCCCTAACATAGAGTTGAGCTGACGCAGAAGTTTCAGTCTGTTGGTCCACGGACGATATTCCATTTTCCCTTTTAACACCCATATCACCTCACTTTCATAAATGAATGACAAATAATACCCTTAAAGTATGAGATGGGGGTCCAGAACCCCGGAACAATTAAAAATCTGCAGCCTAGTGCCTGAGTAATATAATATATTCTAAAGGAATTTAGTATAGTACCTTCCAAAATATCTGGAAATTATTTACCTTAAAATTATGAATAAATTATTTTATTTTGTGGCTATTTTTTTTTCTTGAAATTGCTTCCTTACACAATACAGCGTACGATGTAATAAAGATCCGGGGCTTGTTTTAAACGCATATATGTATTTTATACGTAATATTTAGCTAAAACATAATACTGTCATGAAAATCGACGATCAAAAAAATGATCATTTTTTGTAAGCGTTTACTGTATACATATTTCATTTTATTTTAAATAAAATCACGACCTTACACATATGAAGGGCATGGTTCTGTGTATCACTTATTTTTCTAATATAGTTTTGTGTACAAAAAACATCTGCTGGAAGCTTAACACAACACAAACAACAAACAAAAGTATGCTTTATTGTCGCAGGAAAATTTTTACAATTTTATGGACAAAGCGAAATTTACCTTGAAACAAAAAACAAAACAAAAACAATGAAAAAACGAAATATTGATTGAAAAAAAATCGTATTTTTGGATAGTTCAATGCAAATAAATAAATTGTAAATATAAGATCGTTATATTCGTAACATTGCCGTAAAACGATTAATGAATTCAGGTGACCTAACAAAAAAAAATAAACAATATTTGCATGGATATGCGAGGTGAATAATTTCGATGACATTGAAATTAAAATTACGCGACCTTAAACTCTATTTAGTTATCATTATACAAGCAAAATAAGTGAAGTCAAACAAAAAGTGTACTAAACTAATATAGTAATTATAGTGTATTAGAAAAAAAGAAAATGTATAACTTTAATCTAATATGTAACAAAAATAATTAATGTTAACGGGCTATCAGACAGTTCATTTCTTACAAAATATTCTCAAATACCATGCAGCAACATGACACCCAAAAAGATTTAAGTAAACAAGAAAATAAAAAATATTTTAATGAGACTTATTCATTATAAAAATCAATAACACTATAAAAAGGTCTTTTAATGAGGTACGCTTTGGTTTTTTTTTCGGAAAAGTGCAAACATAGGGATTGTTTTTAAATGTTTTGGAAGACGATTGTAAAGTTTTATGGCGTTGTAGATAATTGATTTATTTATTCATTCTGTAGAAGGCATGGGAAGGTATATGTCATGCCTAGAGTTTATGGTAGGATATACATGTTGTGGCCTTTCCGGGAATGTGCTTATATTTATGTAATTATTATTTCATGTTTTTTGAAATAGTATCAGCAGTGCGCTCTATTATTTAGACCAAACAAATAGCCGATTGCTCGATGGTACAGCAGTCCCAAAAGGGAAAGCCATAGCGGAGATGGGATTCGAATAGAGAGAAATAAGTAAGTCTGGCAGAAGACACGTCCAGTTCTTTTGAAACTGTTCGAATGGCAAAGCAGGCGGTAGAAAGTTTTTTAGTTAAGGTGTCAATATGCTTAGACTATTTTAGGTTGTTATTTATATTCAAACCCAGGAATTTAACCGACTCAACGTATTTAATATTGTCGTTAAGTAGCTGACGTAGTTGTAAAGTACCCTTATAAGATGAGACCATTGTTTTATCTACATTGAAGCAAAGCAGATTGGAATCGGACCAAGCCTTAATCATAATAAGGTCGTTGGAAATATTAGAATGTAAGACGTTGTATCAAAATCACTACATGTTATGCTTGTGTCGTCAGCAAAGACAGATATTTTAAGATATAACAAAAAAAGAATAGGTCCCAAGACCAAACCTTGAGGGACTCCACTTGTAATCAATTTACAATCAGAATCAGAACCATTTGCCCTTACAAATTGTTGCCTATTCCCGAGGTAAGATTTAAACCAATTTAAAGAAATACCACGGATTCCATAAAAATTCAGCTTGCTTATCAAAATTTCATGACTAACACAGTCAAAGGCTTTTGCATAGTGACAAAAAACTGAGGAGGTGGGGTTGTTGTTATTGAGGGATAAGTAGATGTCGCTAAGCAATGAGAACATGGCGTCACTGGCAAACTGATCCGGGGATATTATCTGATGTTTAAGGAGAAATGGCATAAGACGATTCTTTAGTAACCTTTCAACGATTTTTGATAGCAATGGTAGTAGAGCAATTGGGCGATAATTGCATGAATTAGTTTTTTCGCCCCCTTTATGAAGAGGAATAATTATAGTGGATTTAAGGCATTTAGGGATTATACCTTGTATAAGGGATTCATGTATTAGTGTTGTAAGGGCCTCTACGGCAGGGATATTTTAATTAATAGGCCACCAGTGCTACACGTAGATTTGCTTGTGATGTTATTCATTTCTTTCAATAGTTCCATGCTGCTAACAGGGCTTAATAAAAGGCTATCAGCAACATTTTTCGATGGAGGGAGGAACGAAAGAACGTCCAAACTTGGTGGGATACCAGAGGCAACATTTTTGCTTACATTAATAAAACAATAATTTAGATCATTTGGCCTTGGCAAGATCTGAGTTACAGAGTTTGAATTGTTTCTGAGGTCATTGATAATTGACCAGGTTCCCTTTGAAACGTTTTTGGACTTTGTTAGATGTTTTTGATAGCATATTTTGTTTGCTGACTTGATTAATTTAATATAGGTCCTCCTATAATAATTACAGATATAGTCGAGAATAAGAATGGAGTCGGTGATTTTTTTTATATATAAGAGTGAACACATATTTTTAGCAGAAATCCGTAATCCTTTCGTGGTCCACGGTTTATGACGCTTAGGTTTGATATTCTTAAGTGGGAAGGCCCTATTAAAAGCACTTAAAATTTTATTTAAGAAAACTCTAAAATTTGAGTTAACCTTCTCAAATTCAAAATTCCAGTCGGTGTTTAAATAAATATTATGAAATTCTGAAAAATTGGGGGCCGAGAAAATTCTGCCCCTATGGCGAGGTCTCTGTAAGGGCCGAAGAAGAATACTAAATTTGGAAAATATTGCTTCGTGATAGGAAAGATCTGTACAAACCTGTGATTGAGCCTCTAATGGAGAAAAATCTGACGTTACGTAATCAATGATAGAAGAAGATTATTTTGAAATTCTAGCTGGCGGCGATACATGCATTGCAAAACCGAAAGAGTCGAATATAGAAATTAAATATTTCTGAGTGGCACAAACAATAGCATAGTCAATATTAAGGTCCCAGCATAGAATTTTACTGCCTTTTACTGGTAGACTATCTAGCAAATTTTGCAGGTAATTAAAGAAAGTACATCAAAATTTGGTGATCTATAAATACAGATTACATAGAGATCAAAGTTTTGATTATATACTATAGAAAATTCAAAAAAGTTATCCACTAACAAATGGTCACATTTAGTTACCGAGACGAAATCCCCATTTAGAAAAAGAATCAATGTTCCTCCATGAGCTGAGTTATTTCTGTCATATCTAGATATTGTGGAATATCTCTCCACATAAAAGGGTTCATTTAGACTCAACCAGTGCTCAGTAATTGCAACAAGTTGGGGAACTCCAATTCTTCTAGAAATAGGTACAACTCGTCAGTGTCATTTCTTAGAGAACCGATATTAATTAGAACATACTAAGACCCATAACAAGTGAGGGTTTTGAGGAATCTAGTTCCTCAGAACACGTCAACTTATCTAAAAATTTTTTTTCGGGAAATTGCAGGAAAAGTAGTTTTTGTGGCATTCTTTGGTCCTTTGAAGATGGATAGTTCTCTCCGAAGCTACATAAGCATCATGGAAGTCGTAGTAAATCTTATGCAGGGTTTTATCATCTATAGGAATGCCTTCAGAAGGAAGCCAAAAACAGCTTGGTGCTGGTATTTGTAAATCCTTCAAAGTGAACTGACGCAGGTTGATCACGTAGAAAGACGAAATATAACTTAAAGACTTTTAAAATGGCAGGCTCTCTTAGTCTTAACATGAGGAAACCATTATCAGAACTTTTTTAGGTCAACGTAAGCTTCACTGTTGGGGGAGTCATTGGTTCATAAGTGGGTTCTTGGACATGATGAACCTTCTCGGAAAGACTGTAGCAGTTGTCGTTCAAAAAGGCATTTGCAGGCAGCAATAGCCTCTTTGTCTGAAGTTATTATAATGCCCTTTTGAGTAATTGCAGAGGAGACATCCAGTGAGTTGTTGGAGCTCGTGTTAGTGTGCAGTTTCGTCGTTTTGGTGCGAGGAGGGTGGTTAGCTGCAGATTTTTTAGAAGGATCGGATTGGGCTGACCATTTTATTACAACGCCATGGGGCCATAGGTTGCTGCCTAAAAGCTTTTCAGCGGAATTTCTTAAATTGGTCCCAATTTTAAAATCAATATTTGAGTTATGATTGATTAGTTGGTAGCAACGAATAAACTCTGTAGTGTCCAAATTTTGTCACTCCTTTTCTCTAAGAGGTCCCACCTGGATTCACTTCTCACCAAAATGTCATACATTTCAGAAATTGTCGGTACCCTACTTGACCATTGTGCTACACGGTGGGCGACCGAGTCAAAAAGATCGTGTGGAATCAAATTTTGCGATACCTTTGCGTTTTTATCCTTGAGATGTTTCAAATTGGGTGAGTCACACAGGGCACAAAAAAATCGGAGGTGGGTTGATTTTTGCAACATGAGGAGTTTTGTGGTAGCTTTATCAAGGCCCGTGCAATTTATGCAAAAAAATCGTTTACACTCGCCACTACAACGAAGTTTCTTACATTTGTCTTTTTCAGACAATTCTTTACGGCAATTTTGACACTTGTATTCAGCCATCGTAAAAGAAAAAAAGAAAGAAAAATCGTGGGACGAGTCGTGAAAATACAAAGCGAAAACGAAACAGAATTCAAAATAAACATTCGTACACACGTACTGCGTGGCCGCTGAACTGCGAAGAACACAAACAAAACACAACCGAACCGTATGACAGTCGATCTACTACTCTGGAGAAGTCCCAAGGAGGACAAACGGATTTTTCAGATTTTCACTTTTCAGGGACCCTCAAAAGGATATCTTTTCTCAACTGCCTATTCGGGACATAGTTGAAAAATGTTGTTAATTAAATGGTCAAATTTTTGAACGAATCGAATATGGGGAAACAAAATGGCGCCCTAACAAAAGGTTAAAGACTTTGGTGTAAAAAAAATACCTAACTTATTTAAAATGCAGTTTTGCACAACAATCAAGTGTGATTTAATGAAAAACAATAATAAAAATAATAATAATAATAATGTTTAAGAAATAAAAAAACTACCTACTTTCTCACCAACTTAACTTACATCCATTACATATTCCTAAATCCTAGTAAAACAATAATGTGTCAAAGTTCTGTTTATGGAATATGAATATGTATATATTCCTAACAGAATAAACCATAAAGAATCGTATGTATGTAAATATACTTTCGACAATATTTGGGATATACAGGATAAATGAACTGGTAAAATTTTGGTACGAATCCAATACGTTGGAACAAAATGCCGGCTTATTAAAATGTTTAAAAAGATAAAAGAAGTCATATTTCACTATCCCTAATAAAAAGCAGTGTTCATAGCGAGGGAACTTCTTCCAATTTACCATTTTTTCGTTTAATGTTTTTTTTAAATCTGGTACTAAAAGTTTTTATCCTATTCGTTTTTACATCCGTCGAAAGAGGGAAGTATTGTTAATCATAAAAAATCTCTCTCTTACGTTTCAGAGCTCCTAGAGGCCAAAAAACATGTTTTCTCAACTTCGCTGGTCTGCCTCTCTTTTAGAATCCGAAAAGCATATTCAAATAGTTTAAGAAAAGTCGGAACGCCATATATTAACATATCATGTCAAAAAAACTTTTTGCCGAGCTGTTTATATGGCAAAACAAAATAGTGGTCTAATAAAGTATTTAAAAAATTCATATCATTCTGATTCCAGGGAGGAAAATATTAAATAATTAAAATAATTAATTAACAATGAACAAATACAAAAATTTTTAAAACGGTATCCTGGAATTAAGAAGTAATTTTATTTAAGTAGGTATGGCAAGTGAATTAATATTTGTATGTTAGATATAGACAAAAAAAGTTGTGGGATGAAAAATGTAGCAAACACGGTAGAAAATACATACAAGATGAATATGAAGAAACATAAATGTTAAAAAAAATCGGCAACTTGGCCTTTAACCAAGATATCCCCGTAACTAATTCCATTATTCACAGGTAATGTAATTTAACTTTTTGAACAAAATGAAACGAGTTAATATAAGTACTTTGTCAGAAAAATAGGTAAAGCTCTTTTAACGGAACTTTCCTTGTAATGAATTTTTTCTTTATCAAGAAATGTAAAACATATTAATATTTATATAATGTATGGAAACTATCATATATCATAATATGTTAAACATTTGCGATGGAATCCGTAACGAGGAATGTTCGGGGTAAAATTTACCGGCTTTGGCGGCTTTTTTATTATTAAAGATTTAATATGTTTTAGATCAGAAAGTCCAAAACACATTAGGTTATTTAAAAATATATTCAATTACATACCCAACATGTTTTTTCTTTATAAAAAGTCAAGCCAAACTATCTTTTATATTAATAAGTATATCAAAATTTAATACTTTTAATTTTGATTTGGTTGAATTATATGGAATTTAAAATATCGGAACTTTAAGGAACTTTTAACTGAAAAAAACAAAGACTTGTTTTCCATGTCTAGTACATTATACATTAAAAATGACAAAATTACATTATATATTAAAAATTACAAAGAAAATATTCAAAGGCGTGGTTTCAAATTGATCTTAAAAATATTGTAAGATAGCATAAACTGATACATCGGAAACGAATAATCATTATTCTATTAATAAACCAAGTAGTGGTATGGCTGAAATAAATTATTCTGGGCTACACCTCTTTTTAATTCCATGCCTAGATTTAGTAATGAGCCTTGAAATTAATATATATATATATATATATATATATATATATAATATATATATATATATATATATATATATATATATATATATATATATATATATATATATATATATATATATATATATATATATATATATATATATGCTGCAGGTCTGAAGGAATAAAACATGCATTATATTGTTGCAGCAGTTGTTGAAATTAGTCAGATATAACACCCCCCACCCCCCTTCCAGAAGCAATTATATATGTCTTATACGGGGTCTGGCAAATATATGGAATAATGCCTGTATCTTTTTTAGTTTTACCTGGACAAGAAAAACCTTAAAAAGAAATTTTCTTCGTGCATTTTTTGCTATTTGCTCATGGCTTGATTTATTGTTTTTCCAAATGACAACCCATCAAAAACATTCTTAAGTTAAAGCCATACTACAACCTACAGGAATTTTATGATAACCCTCTATGATAGTAGGTGTAATATTTTAAATATTTCTGCCTCAACATTTGTTTTCTTTTTTTAATCTTTATATTATCGACTCATTTGTTATTATACAGATGTAAAGTTTTTATTTGAATTATTGATTGTTGCCTATTGTTTTGTTATTATTATATATGTTTTATCTGTATATTTTTTAGCCTTTCACTGTATAGTTTACCTTTTTTAACATGGTGTAAGTTATTCCATAAGGTATTACAGAAAATTTCTATTTTTAAGATTGCTTTGTCAACGAGACATGTTTTTCTCACGACAATTAAGCTTATTTTGTTTGTTTGTTGCATATTTTTCATATTTTTTTTCTGAAGCTGTTTGAAGTGTTACATATCATTGAGTTTCATAATAAAATTTTCTGATAAAATCAAATCTTCATTTTTTGTTTCAAAAATATTTTTTATTTTTTAATATAATAACATGACAAGAAAAGATATTTGTAAAGAAAAAATCCATTTACTTAATTAGGGGCCTTAAATGTTAACAAATAACACACAATTTTATTGCTATCATTTTAGCAAGAATTCAAGCTCATAAGTTATTTGGTCTCTCCTTGTAAGCCTTATTTGTAATATGGTCCAACAAATATAAGTCAAAAAGGATTAAATCAGGGGTCCGTGCAGGCCACTCTATTGTTCCTCTTCCTTCTATCCATACATTTGTAAAATCGGAGTTTAAGTATGTTTTGATCTCCAACCCTTAGTGCGGAGGTGCCAAATATTATCGATAATGGGATAAAAAGTTTGTAAGGAAGCAACAATATTTTGTCTCACTAAATTCAGATATTTGTCGGTTTGTCAGTTCGCGGCATATTTTAAAAACTACTTACCGGACTTCAAATTTTGATCAAACCTTAAGGGTCACATAGGGATGACCTGGTAATATTTTGGTAAAAGTCTAGGATGGCGGAACAAGATGGCGGCCTAGTGATTAGATCTTAATTATTACCAAGCAACTTAAACAATTACGTAGTCTGAAGAAAATGCAATAAAGGCATCGAAATGTTGCTTGGTAATAAATAAGATTTTAGCATAACTACCGTTCGTTATTCCCGAGAAACCTTCAACATAGTAAAATAAATTATTGCTAAGCTAATTATCCAATTTACCTCAAATTTTGCACAAAAATTAAGTGTTAAGTAGGAATGAACTGGTGACATTTTGGTATGAACCCAAGATACCAAAACAAAACGGCGCGGCGGCCTATTATATTATATAACAAATTAATCTGAAGAAAAACTATTTATTACAATAATTACAAATATCGTAAGCATTAAATGTGATATAGAAATAAGCTCGTAAAGTTGTGGTACCAATTCAAGATGGTAAAACAAAATGGCGGCAAAAAAAATGTTTAAAAAATCAACGTAAAAAAATCTTCTTTTCAGTTGAATTCAAATTTTGCAGAAATATTAAATGTGATTAAGGAATAAACCGGCACGAATTCAACATGATGAAACAAAATGGCGGTTTCTTCAATTTATTTTAAATTATACCCAAATATCAAGTGTGTCATAACTAAAAACTAATAAAATATTGATAGGATACAATATGGTGGAACAAAACAGGGTCCAATATAAATGTTTGAAAATACAGTACCTATATATGGTTCATAATGAGGGAAGTTCCGGGTAAAGGAAATTTACTGATTTTTTGTGTTAGAGGCACACGACTGTGTGTTTGGAGGACGGTTTGTATAAACTTAATTGAATATTGTGTACACTTCTTTCTGAGTTCTTTTTCGATTCACATATCCAACCGTAATTAGGATATCAATTCGTTCTTTCTTAGTCAGATGTACTATTTTTGATTCGATAAAATTGAAATTTAACAGGAATACTGAATATCAATATTCTGAAAAATCCAAAATGTGACGTAAAAGTCACCCGAAGCGCAATTGATAAGCTCGATGAATGAGAATTTATTTTTATTTCGGGAATATATCTCTTCACTACTCTTGAAAAGAACGGCATTTGGCATTTTCAAATATTCCTGTTCCGCGTTTGAATGGATGCAGTCTCTATTGGGACCGACCTACTACCTAACGTACATAAAAAATTGTAAGCTACAAATTTAACTATACAACGATCCTTAAACAACCGTTTTCTTAAAACTCCAAATAAAAAACCTAATGAAGTCAAAATGGTATGCGCAATCACTCAGTACCTCCTTCTGTTCAAACTAGAATTACTCACAAAGGAATATATTAGGTAAAAAAGTATAATGCCCAGTCTGCTGGCAAAAACTAAATATCACATTCTGTTGTGACCCCATTATTTAATAGTCATTTTATTTGTGAATAGTCTTAAGTATTATATATTCATTAGTCTAGAGATAGTTTGACACGTAAATGCAATATTTACACATACATTATATTTCGGCGGAACCTTCCGACAAAAGCTGCTTTAATGGTCGTTTATTGCAAGGGAAATTCTAAGTAAACAATATGTATTTTAAATTCTACTTCAAATTCTATTTTATGCACGTTCTTCCGCCCCAAATATTATTATACCCGAAAAAACCTATCATAAACTCATTTACACTATGTCGATAAAGCTTGGGAAGGTTCAGCTATAAAAACATTAAAAGAAACCATTGTAGTACAGTAAGCAGTGGCGTAGCAAATACTCCCCAAATTACTTTTATAGACACCTTTTTTAATCAATTTTACAGATACGCCACTGCATCTCAAATTAGGGAATTCATATAAAAATAAGTTCTAGGTAGTCAGTATAGAGCAGGTCAGTCATTATGTCAGTACGATATTGTGAGTAGAATTAAGTCAGTAGACACAGTAAGAGTAAAGATTTGTTAGAAGTAAGAAGTGTCCCTCTTGTACAGAAGATAATAGAGAGATTTGAAACAAGTTGAAGTGTTTACATTTACTACCAGTGCTAATACAAAATACTAAAATTATTAAATCATAACAGTGGTGGCATTCGGCGAGTAATAAAAATATTAAAACATAACATTGGTGGCAGCGGATCTGGATATACTACCCCGTGTTTTCTGAAGGAGCGCCTAGAACGCAGCAGGAATCACACCAGTTAAACCACATCGGTATACCAAAGACAGGAAGTTTCAACAGACTTGGAGGAGCGCCCAGTACGCAACAAGTTTCGAGAAGAAGAAAGAAAACGAGCAAATTCGCCTTACGTTCCAGCTAACTAAGGATGAAGCTGTAAGTTTTTTTTCTTTTATTTTCCTGTTGTGGTGACACTATTTGTTTTTTTTTATATATTATGCATTTTTGAAATTATATAGATATATTTATTTTGTGAAAGGTACTGCAAATACGTTGTGTGTTGAAAAAGTAATTGAATAATCGACCGTATAACTTATCTATATTTAAATTTTTACCCAAAATTTTTATTAGTATTTAATCTTTATAATTTTAACAAACAAAAAAATGGCTGAAGGAAAAGATGCAATTGATGTATTAAATTTAATAAATTCATTTGACGGCTACGGCGATGGAAATTCTCTGCAATTTTTTCTAAAAAACTGTGACGCAGTAATGCATATTGTGAAAGAAAATGAAAAAAATAAATTAGCTAAATTAATTTTTGGTACTAAATTAAATGGTAAAGCTCAAGAGGTGACACAATATAAAGAATTTTTAAATTGGGACGAAATTAGAGGTTTTCTTTTAGAACAGTTTACGGATAAAAGACCGCCTTCTCATTTTTTAACTCAAATAATGAATATAAAACAAAACTTTAGGGAAACCGTTACAGAATATGGAGATAGATTAAGATACCTGCATAATAAATATAAAGAAACTTGTCATTTAAATTATGAACATAATTCTGCTAAGGTATTAATAGAAAATTTAGAGTCAATTTTAGTAAACACGTTTAGACAAGGGCTAAATGATGAAAAAACACAAATTCGAGTAATTGCTGAAAACACAACAGATATAGACAGGGCATTATCATTAGCAATCGAAATGGAACTCGAAAACAACGTTAGAGCAAAAAATTCAAATTTTAAAAATGTAGGTTTTGTGAATCAGGGAAATAGAAATTTGAATAACCAAAATCCTAAACTTTTGTGTATGTTGTCATAAAAATAATCATATAACTTCTCAATGTAGGCAACTTATACAATATGAACAAAATATGGGAAGAAATAATTTTAATAATCCTAATTATCAAAGCTTCAGTCCACAACATTTTAACGCAAATTCTTCAAATGGGCAAAATTATAACGGGGAACAACCTATTAATGCTAGAAGTAATTTTTCTTACAGGGGAAACGATAATCATAATTACAATCAAAATACAAATTCACGAAATTTTAACAATAATTATAATGGGAACAATTATCGTCAAAATTATACCAATCCCCGTAGTTCAAACAGACCTCAAATCCTTTCAGAGATACCTCAACAACAGCGACGATACCGTCCTAACTATAATAATGAACCTGTCAATAATTCTCATCAAATACAAACTATAACGTCTCTACCCCCCAGTAGCCTCCAACACAATCTTAGTATTTCTCCTCCACAACCAACTACATCTGTCCAAGAATTTTCGGGAAACGACAACGAAGCCTTGGTTGTGAACAGCCCGCCAAGCGCTTCGTAAAAAGTTCAATCAGTATAAACAGTAGCTGTTCAAATAATAAGAATCCACTAGAACATATTAAAATCAAACCAACTCGTAATAATTCAAATAATATGTCTCCTAAGTCAGTATTATTCTCTAGTAATTGTAAACAGTTAGATATAATTGAAATAACTTCATTGGGCACTAAAAAGTCAGAATTGCAAATTTTGTTAGATACAGGGGCTGATGTTTGTTTATTAAAGGAGTCGATTTTACAAGATTATTCAAAGCTAGATCAAAACTGTATTATTGAACTAAAAGGTATAAGTAAAGAACCGGTTTTTACGAAAGGTCTATATAATGTAACAATCCAATTAAAAGATAATAAAATATTAATTCATCCTTTTCCTATCGTATCTGGTAGCATTCCTATAAAAAATGACGGAATTTTAGGCCGCGATTTTTTGCAAAAATATAAAACTAAAATTAATTATGAAGAAGAAACTGTTTATTTTGAGGACAATTGCTTTAAGATTTTGCCTTCAGAGACTTTAACGACTATACCCCCAAGATGTGAAATGATAACTTATGCTTTGGCCAACGTTTCAGGTACTGAAGGTATCGTAAAATCGAAACAACTTGCTGAAAATCTCTATATAGGTTCTTCTTTGACCAAAGTACATAATCATTAATGTTTAATTAGTATTTTAAATATATCTAATGAACCCTTAACAATTGCGTTACCCAGAGTTAACGTACAACCTATCACTAAAGGTGAATTTGACATTATAGAGCTTAGTCATAATAATAATAATATTGAAAATAACACGAATATAAACTACTTTGAACGTTTAGAAAAATTGAAACATTCTCTCAACTTAGAAGGATTAAATGTCGAGGAAACTAACTCACTTCTAGAAATTTGTGAAAATTTTATCGATATTTTTTATTTAGAAGGTGATAAACTCTCTTGTACAAACACAATAAAACATAAAATTTCTACAGACCCTACTAAGGGACCTATTAATATTAAACCCTATAGATTACCTTTTCAACATCGGGAGGTTATAAAAGAACAAACCGATGCAATGTTAAAGGATGGAATATTTTCTCCGTCTTACAGTCCTTGGAATAGTCCCTTATTAGTAGTTCCTAAAAAAACTGATTCATCAGGTTTACCTAAATTTCGCGTGGTCGTAGATTTTAGAAAAATTAATGAAATAACTGCAGGGGATGCATTTCCATTACCTAATTACAGATATTTTAGACCAATTAGGAAAATCGCATTATTTTACAACTTTAGATTTAGCCAATGGATTTCATCAGGTTCAAATGAACGAAAATGATAAAAATAAGACAGCTTTTAGTACTTTCAGAGGTTAATGAATGCGGTCTTAAGCGGTCTTAGTGGCATAAAATGGTTTAATTATTTAGTTGATGTCGTAATTTATGCTAATAATTTAAAAGAACATAATGAAAGGTTAATTGAGGTATTTGAACGTTTTGGGGAGCATAATTTAAAGCTTCAACCATTAAAATGTGAATTTTTAAGAAAAGAATGTTTGTATCTAGGTCACATTATAACAGATTATGGCATCAAACCTGATCCTTCAAAAGTAGAATGTGTTTTACAGTTTCCTCAACCAGTTGTAACAGTTTAATTTTGTTATAAGTGCATTTCATTTAACAGTTTAATTTTGTTATAAGTGCATTTCATTGTATGATTAATTTAATATTAAAATCTACTACTTTAGTATTAAGTTTAGTGACTAATATGTATGCCTTGTTGGTTTGATTTACTTAGATATTAGTAGTTTTCTTATTAGAAGCGGTTACATTGTTCATATTTAAGCGAAATATAAATTCAACACATTTTGCAGCAAATTTCGGTACACACAGTGTCACCTCTCGATAAGTAGTTAATTTTGTACATATATCTGAACTCAATATATAAAGGAATAATTTTCAGTAAATGGTATAAGTTTAGCGTTCGTTCATAGATGTCGCCAAAAAAAAATCAGTTCAAATATAATTGTTGGATTTATTTAATTTTGCCGAATTTAATAATTATATACTGTATAAGAAAAACTTCAAATAGCACTTGAGACAAACTATTTATTTCCCATATATTTTACAGAGTAGATATAAATTAAATTTTATTAATTTTGAAAACCTGTTTTCGAGTCCTTTATACAAGTCTTGGGATTTTCGTTTTCCTTGGCTAGATATGCTGCATTTTTAGATTCGAGCGTACATTTTGTATAACTCTTCTGTCGCTGTAAAAAAAAACAAAATCCTTAGTACCCCAATATATTCTTTGATACAAAGTCGATATTATGTATTAATATTGAACTGTAAATACTTGTATTGGTTGCCTTGATAAATATTTCTTTTCAGATATACCTAGGATTATTTTAGACTATAGATACTATATATACACACCACTTCATACTTTCTCTTAAATTTTATTATTCGTGTTCCCTTTTGCTGTGAATATGTAACATATAAAGGTATTTTCATTTAAGTTAGACATAAATAAACCAAAGGTATTTCTCGATTCAATATTAATATTCTTACTTTTTTTTTTCTTGAGACTATATAAACTACAGCCTTCTTATAATTTCAAATATCAATGTTTGATGTTCCGAAATTCAGATCGACTTTTGTTTTGTCCATAGTTGCATAATTACTTGGAGCCTAATATAAACTGAAATTTCGTTACGTCTGCGACTGATGCATTAATGCAAATAATCCAGGAAAATCTTGGAAATCCGTTAGCGGGATTTTTCCTCAACACCGCAATAGTTTTTCGGGCACATTATAGTTTGCACTGTGAGTGTTATTTTTCGTGCTAGAAAATCTCTCTAAGAGAGGATTTGACCTGAAGATTGGACCAGACCGCCATTTTCCATGCCCTTGTACTTGGCACGTGAAACCACTTTTTGACTAGAACTGAGTGACCCTATTGGATAGGGTTCAAGTCAGGGGCCAACTGTTAGTCACGGTCCTAATTTCAAGTCAGGGGCCAACTGTAAGTCACAGTCCTAATTTCAAATCAGGGGCTAATTGCAACTGCAAGTCACAGACAATTTCAAGCCACAAACTTAACTTCAAGACTCGGGACTAATCCCATGTCACGGGCCTAGTTTGAAGTTAGGAGCGCTAGGTGCTGCTGGATTTGGTGACACTTATTGTTTACTTTTTTTCTTTACACCGTAACTGATAACATACTTATTGTTTATATTTTTTTTCTTTTATACAGTAACAGATAAATAGATTTTTTTCTTAACTTCATTTGTGTGTTTTATTTAGCTCACTCTTTTCCTTTTAAAGTATCAGGAGGAAGCAAGTGCCGCGAAGATCAAGGGGCTTTCCAATTTAAGCCGTTATAAATTGGTGGCGCTCATTTCTTTTTTTTCCTTTAAGATTTCTTAAGTTTTCCCACGCCCTACTCTCCGGGTTAATTGAGCTAGGGCATCTACATTGCACGCTCTGTTGACCACGAGCTGTAATCTTGATACCATTTTGTGATCGAAATAATTTAAAATTAAACAGTAATAATAATTATTAAATAAGAACGTAGCAATCTTGCACCTTGGTTTTGAGAAAATCCAGGGTGACAATTTGGCGCCCAAACGTGTAGGGCCCTTTTGAAATTCTTTTACTTTCTTTTACTGATTTGCTTTTGCTGCTCTTTTTGCTTTGAATTTTTTTTTGAGCTTTTGAACTTAATGATTTTTTTTCTGTAAATTGCATTGTTTTTCCCTGTGAGCTATATAGACACCCTTTTGTTTACTAACCCTATTAATTTAATTTTTTTTGCTTTATCGCTGATATTTGGTATTTATGCATATTTGATTATTTGAGTGATATTTGTGATATTTGCGTATTTGATTTAGTTTTTATATTTGAATGGTTATTTGCCTTTAGTAAGTGTTTATGATTATTGACTTAGATTACAATTTTTTTGGCTTACTGCTCTATTTTTTTTTGCTACCTGGCTACCTAAAAAAAGACATGTTAATCTATGAACTGTCGGTTCGTGGAATTCCAGCCGATGATAGTAAAACTGTGGACGAGTTACGTTCTGCCTTACGACCTGTTTTCAATCTTGAGAAAAAGGGCAAATTATTGACTTATCCTGCTTATAAACTATATTTTAATGAAGAACGCGAATATATAACAAAAACCCTAAAAAAAATTACAAGATGCAATCACCACAATCTCTGGTGAAAATGCTAAAAATACTTTTGATAGGATTCAAACGCGGTTAGTTCATCTTTTAAATCGTGTAGATCGCATCCCTGTAGAAAAATTAAATGAGGAATCGATAAAAGATCGAGCATCTTTAATGGGCGAAATCCTCAGTACTCTTGACAAACTAGAACAAACATCAAAAAGCGATCCTACCTTAAGTAAAATCTTTAGTAAATTTCAAATATATGACTCTGATTCGGATTCGTCTGAGTCCTCTGGTACAAGTGCCACTTCTAATAAAAATAAAGCGTCAGTATCATCGCGTAAGCAGTCTACGCCAAAGCATAAGCCTTCAGCTGTTTTCACTCACCCCTCTAGTACAAAAACTCAAAGAGTTGAAAAGTGGGGTCTTAAATTTACAGGTGACACTAAACATCTATCTGTTTATAATTTTTTGGAACGTGTCTCTGAATTGCGAATTGCTCGTCGTATTTCAGAAAAGGAATTGTTTGAGTCAGCTATTGATTTATTTTCAGGTCGCGCATTAAACTGGTTCCGCGCTAATTGCTCACGTTTTACTGATTGAAAAAGTTTATCAGATTTACTTTGCAGGCATTTTGAACCCTCCGATTATCGTTCTCGATTGTTTAAAGAAATTTTAGATAGAACTCAGGATCCGTCTGAAAGCATAGTAGATTATTTGTCAAGTATGAGTGCTTTGTTTAGGCGTTATGGTGGTATGTCGGAAGACGTTCAATTAGATATTATCTCTCGAAATTTATCTCCTTTTTATACTACTCAACTTAATGTGGTTAACTCTTTAGAGGAACTCGAGACAGAGTGTCTTAAACTGGAAGCTAAGAAATATCGTGCTGATCATTATGTTCCACCTTCTAGAAAACGCCATAATCTAGTTGAACCAGATTTTGCTTTCATAGCTTCTGGCGATTATTCTCCATATAATCCTGTAGAATATGTTGCTTCTGATTCATCCACCTCAACAGCAACTCCACTTCCCTATACAAATAGTACCCCTGTTGTCGAGGTTATTCAACAGCCTCCAATTGTTCCCCCAGCCAATCGACCTTCTACCACTTGTTGGAATTGTAAGGCAACTGGCCATGTGAGTTGCCAATGCCCCCAAGATCGTAAAGTTTATTGTTATCGCTGTGGTAAAGCTGACGTTACAGTCAGATCTTGTCCCAAATGTTCAATTTCGGGAAACGGTTTCCGGGAGAGTCGATAGGTCGTAAGATGTCTCCCACTTCAAATATTCTATCGACCAACGACACTTTTCTCAATCAGCACATTTTAGATTTTATTATTTCTCACGCTCATGGTGATGAACGCCCTTATTTAGAAATTTTTGTCTTAGGTCATCCTATTTTAGGTTTATTGGCGCTTCTCGCACTATTGTTGGACAGTCTGGCTATAAAATCTTACAGAATTTGGGTTTAAAAATCGTTAAACAGGAAACTAGATGCACCGTAGCTAATGGCAGCAGTTGCGTCAGTAGTGGGTTTGTTCAAACTCCTGTAACCTTGTTAGATAAAACTCGTATGGTTGATATTTTAGTCATTCCTAAGCTTTCGCACCAACTCATTTTGGGTATTGATTTTTGGAAGGCCATGAAGATCGTTCCAGATTTAAGGAAAGATGTTTGGCAGTTCGCCAGTGATATAGGTTCTTCAGAGATTTGCTCCGTCGTGGATGGCACTACACTGTCCCTAGATGATAAAACTGCTCTGGATGCATTAGTCAAAGAGAAAATCTCATTGATGGGTTCCAATCTTGGCTGTTGTAAAGTAACTGAGCATATCATTGAACTTGAGCCCGGTACTAGGCCTATTAAACAAAGGTACTATCCTGTTTCTCCTTTTAAGCAGAACATTATTGACCAAGAAGATGACGAAATGCTAAAACTTGGTGTCATAGAACCTTCGAAAAGTCCGTGGTCCAGCCCCGTGGGTTTAGTCAGGAAAAAGGACGACAGCTACAGATTTTGCATCGACTTCCGCCGTCTTAATGAAAAGACGAAGAAAGGTTCCTATCCAATTCCTTATATTTCAGCCATTTTAGATCGGCTCCGAGATGCACGATTTATTAGTTCCATCGACATTAAGTCTGCTTTCTGGCAGGTCCCTCTTAGTGAGTCTTCTCGAGAACTTACCGCCTTCACTGTCCCTGGCAGAAACCTTTATCAGTTTCGCCGCATGCCTTTTGGGCTAACTAATGCGCCAGCTACCTGGCAACGTATTGTGGACCGAGTTCTGGGAGTTGACTTAGAAAATAACGTCATGGTCTATTTGGACGACATAATAATTATTTCGAAGACATTTCAAGAACATTTGAGAATCTTGAGTCTTGTTTTTGACAGATTGAGGGAAGCTGGTCTAGTGGTGTCTCGGGAAAAGTGTAATTTCTGTAAACCTGAACTAAAGTATCTTGGATACATCGTGGATGCTCGAGGACTGAGACCAGATCCAGAAAAGGTACAGGCAATAGTGAATATACCACCCCCTCGTAATATCACCGAAATTCGCAGGTTCGTTGGAACTGCTTCATGGTACAGACGTTTTGTACCCAATTTTTCAACCGTATTAGCCCCTATCAGTCGGCTTACTAAGAAAAATGTTAAATGGGAGTGGACAACTGATTGTCAACAGTCTTTTAACACCATAAAAGAAGCTCTTGTTACAGCTCCAGTTCTTACCTGTCCCGATTTCAATAGAACTTTTACACTCCAGACAGATGCTTCATTCTTTGGCTTGACGATGGCGAAAAGGTCATTGCTTACTTATCCCGCTCTCTTACCAAACAGGAGATGAAGCTAACCGTTACTGAAAAGGAGTGTCTTGCCGTTATTTGGAGTGTCGAAAAACTTAGGCATTATTTGAAAGGTGTTCATTTTAAAGTCATAACAGATCATCATTCGTTATTGTGGTTGCATAACCTTAAAGATCCACAAGGTCGTCTTGCCCGTTGGGCTCTCCGCCTTCAACCTTATGACTTTCAACTAATACACCGCAAAGGTAAAGAACATATAGTACCTGATTTTCTTTCACGTTCTGTCCCAGTTAGTAATGACACAGCCGCTAGTGTCAACGAGATCGAATCATCTTTAGAACATCAGACAAATGGTACCGTGGAATGTTGGCGAGGTTAGAGGATCACCCTGAAAAATATCCTTGTTGGCGAGTGGAAAACGGCAATTTGTATAAATTTGTCAAGTCAGCTAATCCTAACTTTCCAGATCATTCTGGTTGTTGGAAGATCATCGTTCCCAAAGATAGGCGAAAGGAAGTGTTCCATCGTTGCCATGATAACCCAGCTGCGGTTCATGTTGGAATTTTTAAGACATTTTGGAAGGTAGCCGAAAGGTTTCATTGGCCAAAAATGAGGGCCGATGTGGCTAAGTATGTTCGCTCTTGTAGAATTTGTGCTCAGAACAAAATAGAGCAAAAACGTCCGGCAGGTTTAATGGGTAATCGTCCTGAAATCAAAGAGCCTTGGCAGTCTATCAGCCTTGACTACATTGGGCCATTGCCTCGTTCAAAACAAAGCAATACACACATTTTAGTAGTGACAGACTATTTCAGCAAGTTTGTCGAACTTTTTCCTTGCAGATCCGCTACCGCTAAGTCCTTGATTAAATTTGTTGAAGATCGAATTTTCCTCGTCTATGGAGTTCCTCAATTTCTAACTTGCGACAATGGGACTCAAATGAAATCTAAAGAATTCCAATCTCTTTGTGACAAATATAAAGTTAAAATATTTTACACCGCATCGTATTACCCTAGAGCTGATCACACCGAGCGAGTAAATCGGGTTGTAAAAACCATGCTTCGTTCTTATGTACAACAAAATAATCACCGAACTTGGGAAGATAACTTATCTTCAATTGCTTGCGCTATTCGCACGTTTCGTCACGAAACAACAGGTAATACACCTTTTCTAGTTAATTTTGGTAGGGAACATAAACTCTTCGGTCAAGATTTTTCAGACAGCATTAATAGATCCGATACTGAAAACCAGGACTACGTTAGAAAACGAGTTGAATCATTTCAACGGCTGTTTCAAATAATTCGTAAAAAAATTGAAACCTCTCGGCTTAAAGGTAAACATCATTATAATTTGCGTAGACGTCCTGTTAGTTATACTATTGGCCAACAAGTTTGGCGTAAAAATAAAAGTTTATCTGACGCCGCGAATTATTTTAGCGCTAAATTATCTCCCGAATTTATAGGTCCTTTTATTATTAAAAGAAAAACTGGAACTTGTACATATGAGCTCGCAGATGAATTTGGTGTAAGTAAAGGTATTTGGCACGTTCAAGATCTTAAACCGGTGCTAATCCAATCTGAATCCGATTGTCCATCTAACTAATTTAGAAAGATCAAAACAATATTTTTTTTTTATTCACACCATATATTTTATACTGCGTATTATTATAGTTTGTATGTTTTTTTCCTTCTCTCTTTATAATTTTAAGTTTAGGGTTAGAAACACTGCAATTTTTTTGATAATGTAAGACTCGATCAGAAATTAATGCTTTTGATTCTTTTAAAATTCACCAATTTTGACTGTTTTCCCAGACTTGATTTATACCCCGATTGTGACTTTTTTAACATGGCGTGTCTGCTTTGTATACCAGGCCATTTCTTGCCATAACAGTGAGCGGTATTACTGCTATTGTTATTTAGTTTCTGGACAAACTTATTTCTTAGAATAGGATAACATGTTTGTTTTTAGTGGCTTATTGAACAACTGTTCTTTTAATTTGTTTATCTTATGTCAGTTTGTCAACTTTTGTTTTTAGGTTGTTTTGGCCTTAAAGGTCATCACCATAATTACATGGATCTCACAGCTTAGAATTTACCTTTTTTCGTTCCTGTATTCTTCTTTGTGCCCTGCGGCCCGGGCCTAAGAATTTGGTCGCGGCGGGAAACTGTCAGTGGTAAAAGCCCACTAAATGTCCACACCGTTAAAAGCTTCGGCTTCCCATCAACTAAGATCATCGATGGGATATTTCTGGAATTTGTGCCCTGCGGCCCGGGCCTAAGAATTTGGTCGCGGCGGGAAACTGTCAGTGGTAAAAGCCCACTAAATGTCCACACCGTTAAAAGCTTCGGCTTCCCATCAACCAAGATCATCGATGGGATATTTCTGGGATTTGTGCCCCGCGGCCTGAGCTTTAGAATTCGGTCGCGGCGGGAAACTGTCAGTGGTAAAAGCCCACTAAATGTCCACACCGTTAAAACCTTCGGCTTCCTATCAACCAAGATCATCGATGGGTTATTTTTTTTTAATCTGGTCGCGACGATGACGAGTTCCACTCCCTGATTTTGACTAATGTTTTGCTCTTATTATTGGCTTATGATTATTATTGGTTTAGCTTTTCTACCTTTTGGCTTTATTTTGGTGTAGCTATATTATCTTAGTTAATTGCCCCTAACTTTAGTTATGTTTTATTTTGCTAAGTTATTGCCGCTAGAATCGGTTTTCTTAGTAAATTTCCATATTATTTGGGATTTGATATATGCATTTTGTTGTTTCAGTATTCATTTTGCTAAGTTATTGCCGATAGGTCGGTTTTCTTAGCTAATTACCTTATTATTTGGGATTTAAGATATTGGAACTTATGCAAATTTGCATTTCGTAACTAAATTGTTGGACGCTAAGCGAGACCAAACTTAGTTTTCTTTATTTTGATTATGGCATATATATTTATGCTAGTTACGTTTATTATTAACCATTTAAGTTTTTTTTTGGTTTTGATATTTGATATTTTGGCTTTTGTATATTTTGGTCATACTGGATTTGACTTTTTGTGCTTGCGCAAGTTTGCACATCATGATTATGACTTTTGACCCTATTGTGACTTTTTTATTAAACTTTTTTAGTGCGGCCTTTTTTTATATAAAAGGCTGAGTGTTGTTGGGTGCTATCAATTTCTGATTTCGACGTTTTCTTGTGTGCTATTCAGTGCAGAAGGAGACAGATCACCTGGAAGGGCTAGTTAGAGGTGGCTGGTGTTTGGCCCCTGGCAGTCTCAATGAGCGGCCATAGAGCCCAGGGAGGATACCTCCACGTCGGCTAGAATATGCAAAAAGTATAATGTGGATAGTTAATTAACATCTGGCCGTTATTACCTAACATCTTGTTCACGTATTACCCCGTGTATATTTTCCTGAGCTCCAGTTGACCTATTAGAATTCAGCCAGTTGGTGGCAGTGGCAACATTCGGAACACCCTATTAGCTTTTTTGTTTAGTTTTTTTTGGTCTGCACGGTACATAGTAGCTGCGGCTAGTATATCTTTCAGCTTGGTCGAGCTATATCGAACTCCCTTTTGTTTGGTGGGACTTTTGGGTAACAACACTTTTTTTAATTGTGAATTTAAATTAATATTTACGCTTTTTGTTTTTCCTGCCTCCTGGTTGCCTAGTCAGGCAGAGTTGAAGAGTGACCTGAGTGTGTGCTCGATGCAAGCCAGTGAACGAGGTGCCCCACACTTATTTGGGTGTCACGCAACTCTGGCCACACTCCAATCCAACAACTTTATTGGAGTAGAAATTGTTTTGATCGCTCTTCTTGGGGAATTCCGAAACTCTGAAAGGCGAAGGAGCCAGGAATTTCTTATTTGTTCCGTTTCCTTTTGATTAAAATTTCTTAATTTTATTAGCGTTATTATATCGATATTGGTACTGTTTTTGTACTGGAAATTTGTAATCTGATCTATTACCTTTGTGGTTGAATAGGCAATTTGTCGCGATTCCCGTATATTTTTTTTTTGAGTTATGGTTATTGGCGTTATGATTTGATTTAAGTGGTACCATTTCTAATTGGTTTAAATTAGTTTCTAAAAGAAGTTTTGTTATTTTTCTCTTATGCTAGTTTCCCTTCTTAGTCATTTCCTTCGTAGCTTATCTTACTCGACAGTTTTTATAGGAGAATAGTTGGTTTGAACATCTTTCTCAGTGAGCTTCGAAGCATAGTATGGCAAAAGACTGGAAAAATATATTTTATTTTACTTTACCTTTTATGGATATTTTTTTTTTTAATTTAGCTCTGATCGTCGGTCAACTTTTCTTATAAGTTTCCCTCCTTTCCTTGGAGAGGGGTTTTTGTAACAGTTTAATTTTGTTATAAGTGCATTTCATTTAACAGTTTAATTTTGTTATAAGTGCATTTCATTGTATGATTAATTTAATATTAAAATCTACTACTTTAGTATTAAGTTTAGTGACTAATATGTACGCCTTGTTGGTTTGATTTACTTAGATATTAGTAGTTTTCTTATTAGAAGCGGTTACATTGTTCATATTTAAGCGAAATATAAATTCAACACCTTTTGCAGCAAATTTCGGTACACAGTGTCAACTCTCGATAAGTAGTTAATTTTGTACATATATCTGAACTCAATATATAAAGGAATAATTTTCAGTAAATGGTATAAGTTTAGCGTTCGTTCATAGATGTCGCCAAAAAAAAATCAGTTCAAATATAATTGTTGGATTTATTTAATTTTGCCGAATTTAATAATTATATACTGTATAAGAAAAACTTCAAATAGCACTTGAGACAAACTATTTATTTCCCATATATTTTACAGAGTAGATATAAATTAAATTTTATTAATTTTGAAAACCTGTTTTCGAGCCCTTTATACAAGTCTTGGGATTTTCGTTTTCCTTGGCTAGATATGCTGCATTTTTAGATTCGAGCGTACATTTTGTATAACTCTTCTGTCGCTGTAAAAAAAACCAAATCATTAGTACCCCAATAAATTCTTTGATACAAAGTCGATATTATGTATTAATATTGAACTGTAAATACTTGTATTGGTTGCCTTGATAAATATTTCTTTTCAGATATACCTAGGATTATTTTAGACTATAGATACTATATATACACACCACTTCATACTTTCTCTTAAATTTTATTATTCGTGTTCCCTTTTGCTGTGAATATGTGACATATAAAGGTATTTTCATTTAAGTTAGACATAAATAAACCAAAGGTATTTCTCGATTCAATATTAATATTCTTACCTTTTTTTTTTTCTTGAGACTATATAAACTACAGCCTTCTTATAATTTCTATCAATGTTTGATCTTCCGAAATTCAGATTGACTTTTGTTTTGTCCATAGTTGCATAATTACTTGGAGCCTAATATAAACTGAAATTTCGTTACGTCTGCGTCTGATGCATTTCCTAAAATAGTTAATAATTGTGTGAATAAATTCCTATTTTATGGTTAAATAATGATTTATACAGTTGGGAAAATTCTATTAAATTAAACTCAACTTACGTTTCATTTTTATGGCATTTAACTACTCCTGCATCAGCACATCATTTTTTTTGACTCTTTGGTACTCTACTCCAGACTAATATTTGACTTTTCTGAGTGGTCCTTTTCCATTAGTACTAGAGTAATTAATTAAATATTATTTGTTTATTTACATTTCCATTTCGCCTTGGCTTTGCTTTTAAATTTCAGGTTAGTTGTTTTGTGTCAATGTTATTATTGCGTCGTCTCGGAACTTTTCGGATCTATTCGGCTGAGACTTCCATATTAACTTATTCTCGGAACCCTCCATCCGGTACTTCCTCATATCCAGAGCGCAGGCATCTTTTTCGCTGTTGCCAAGTGTATTCCTGCATTATTTCCTGTATCTTTCTCAACCAATTGAGAGTCGTTTTTCTTGTCTAACATGTTAATCACATCCTTGTTTTATTCCGTCTATGTGCTCTTTTGGCAAGGTTGTTAGCACCTGACATATTCTAGCCAATGGTATTCCGCTACCTTAGTTAACCAAAGTTCTAGACGGAAAGGAAGCTGGGGAACACGTTTTTCACTTTTCTGGTCACCTGCAGATAAACCACAGGTCTTCAGCGCGGGTCTGAGGAAATAATCCAGGAAAATCTTGGAAATCCGTTAGCGGGATTTTTCCTCAACACCGCAATAGTTTTTCGGGCACATTATAGTTTGCACTGTGAGTGTTATTTTTCATGCTAGAAAATCTCTCTAAGAGAGGATTTGACCTGAAGATTGGACCAGACCGCCATTTTCCATGCCCTTGTACTTGGCACGTGAAACCACTTTTTGACTAGAACTGAGTGACCCTATTGGATAGGGTTCAAGTCAGGGGCCAACTGTTAGTCACGGTCCTAATTTCAAGTCAGGGGCCAACTGTAAGTCACAGTCCTAATTTCAAATCAGGGGCTAATTGCAACTGCAAGTCACAGACAATTTCAAGCCACAAACTTAACTTCAAGACTCGGGACTAATCCCATGTCACGGGCCTAGTTTGAAGTTAGGAGCGCTATGTGCTGCTGGATTTGGTGACACTTATTGTTTACTTTTTTTCTTTACACCGTAACTGATAACATACTTATTGTTTATATATTTTTTTCTTTTATACAGTAACAGATAAATAGATTTTTTTCTTAACTTCATTTGTGTGTTTTATTTAGCTCACTCTTTTTTTTTAAGTATCAAGAGGAAGCAAGTGCCGCGAAGATCAAGGGGCTCGCCAATTTAAGTTGTTATAAATTGGTGGCGCTCATTTCTTTTTTTTCCTTTAAGATTTCTTAAGTTTTCCCACGCCCTACTCTCCGGGTTAATTGAGCTAGGGCATCTACATTGCACGCTCTGTTGACCACGAGCTGTAATCTTGATACCATTTTGTGATCGAAATAATTTAAAATTAAACAGTAATAATAATTATTAAATAAGAGCGTAGCAATCTTGCACCTTGGTTTTGAGAAAATCCAGGGTGACACAGTAAATCAAAAAGAGGTAAAATCATTTTTAGGGCTTGTCGGATATTATCGAAAACTTATAAAGGATTTTGTGAAAATTTCAAAACCTCTTACCAAATTGCTCAAGAAAGATACGGAATTTAAATGGGACCATGCTTGTGATATTTCATTTCAAACGCTTAAAAATAACATTACTTCTCCTCCTCTACTACAGTACCCAGATTTTTCAAAAGAATTCATTATAACTACCGACGCAAGTAATTATGCGATTGGTGCAATTTTATCACAAGGAAAAGTTAATAATGATCGACCTATAGCTTATGCTAGTAGAACTCTTAATAAAGCCGAACAAAACTACTCAACGACAGAGAAAGAATTAGCGGCAATTGTTTGGGCAGTTAGACATTTTCGACCATATGTTTTTGGAACAAATTTTAAGATAGTTACGGATCATAAACCTTTACTTTATGTATTTAACATAAAAGACCCTGGGTCGCGTCTTACAAGATTTAGGTTAAAATTGGAAGAATACAATTTCGAAATTATTTATAAGGCCGGAAAGTTAAATACAAATGCTGATGCCTTAAGTAGAATAATTAAAACGGTAAACGCTGACATGATAACAGATTATCAAAAATTTTTAAATTATCTGCAAACACATATTGTTATTAACACAAAATTAAAAGAAAACAACGCTAATTTATTTCAGATAAATAATTCAGATCCTATAATATTATTTTTTCCCAAATTTTTTAACAAAGAGCAATTTAATATTTTGGAACAAAATAATCAGATTAAACAATTTCTTGCATCATACAACGTTCAAAACGATTTAAAAATACCTTCCGTCTCTCAGTACCAAAACAACGGCTGTAATATATTTTTACTCAATGATAATGAAAATATGTTAAATGACACAAATTATGAAAATATATGGTCTTGTCTACTAAAGTTAAAAAATCTTGTAAGTAACAAAAAACTTAAATTGTCATTTATTAAATATCATTACAACCCGTTAGTAAAATGGGAAATTATTTATCCCATGATAAGATATATTTTTAAAAACTCTAATGTAGATATAACAGTTTACAATAATAATTTAATAAAACCCTCTGAATCTGAAAAGGAAACCTTATTAGAAGAATTCCACAACTCTCCTTTAGGCGGTCATCAAGGAATTGCCCGTACACATAAAAAATTATCCCAATTTTATACCTGGAGAGGCATGAAAAAAGACGTAAAAAGATTTATAAAAAAATGTGAATCTTGTCAAAAAAACAAATTATTGCGAAAAACAAAAATGCCAATGGTCATAACTTCAACCGCGACTAAACCTTTTGAAAGATGTTTTCTCGATATTGTTGGTTTCTTACCTGAAACGGAAGCAGGTAACAAATATATTCTTACCTTCCAAGATGACCTGACAAAGTATAATATTAATGTCCCTATAAAAAATCAAGAAGCCTCAACAGTAGCTTATTACTTCGTAACGAAAATAATTTGTCTATATGGACTACCTGAAACTCTAATTACCGATCAAGGTTCAAATTTTTTAAGTGAAATCTTTAAAAATACTTGCAAACTTTTAAAAATAAAAAAGGTTCAAACTACTAGTTATCATCCAGAATCCAACGGAGCTTTAGAACGTTTTCATAGAGTCTTAGAGGAGTATTTAAGATATTTTATCAAAGATAGTCAGGAAGACTGGGATAGCTGGATTCCATTTGCAACATTTACTTATAATACAACTCCCCATACTGCAACCCACTTTTCACCTTTTGAACTTTTATTTGGCCATACCCCTAATTTACCTACTTCAATTATTCAACCTATGAAAACTCAATACACATATGATGATTTTGTTGCCAATCTTAAACAAAAATTACAATATTCTAGCCAATTGGCTAAAGAAAATCTATTGAAAAGTAAAAGCGTTTCAAAACAAAATTACGATAAAAATTGCAAAATTAGAGATTTTAAAATAGGTGATAAGGTGCTACTTTATGACGAAACAGTGTGAAGAGGCAGAAGCAAAAAACTCACATCCTTATGGATTGGACCTTATATAATAATAGATAAAACTTCTGACGTTAATTTTATAATACAGAAAGGCAAAAACAAACAATGCGTCCATGCCAATAGATTAAAACAGTTTTATGATTAACACAAAGCAAAAAAAAAAAAACATGTATAAATGTATTATAGAAAATAATTTAAAATATAAATGTATGTAGATAGTATTTTTAAATTTTATGTTTTCTCCTATTTCAGAATAATACTACTCAGTATCACTATATCTTTGAATACCTTTCGTTCTGATAATAGCGACGATTATAATGGCACATATTACGACCACAACCCAGGAATACACTTTGAAAAACTTGGAGAACTGCGACTCTATAATAACAAATGGAAGCTAATTACATATGTAGATTTTAACAACATTATAAATAAACTTCTTTCTCTAAAAAACTACAATAAAATAACCTCTGAATTATGTAATCATAAAAATTTTCAGTACCACTTATCCATTTGTGACACGTTTTTAAAGTCAACTAAATATAATTTTGATAAAATTAGCTCAGATTTAGAAACTTTACATCAATTGATAGGTTATAGTACTTTAAGTAGAAATAAACGAGGATGGTTCAATATTATCGGAAAGGCTACAAAAATTCTATTCGGTACTTTAGACGAAGAAGACGCGAAATATTATGATAGCAAAATTTCAGATTTATCGCAAAATGAGGGTTCAGCATTAGTTCTTTTGAAAGAGCAAACTAAAGTTGTCAAGTCTACACTAACAAATTTCAACAATACTATTGGAACCTTAGATTTTAATGAAAACATTTTAAAAAATAATGTTAAAATTCTTTCCAAACAATTAGAAAAAGAACAAAAAGATATTAAATTTTTAGACTTAAAAGGCAATCTAGAAGAACACATTACGCTGACAAATATGATGTTACATCAACTACAACTCGATGTAATGACTTTGATTAATGCAATTCTTATTGCCAAAAAGGGTTTATTACACCCAGCAATTTTAACACCAGTTCGCCTAATTGATGAACTAAAACAAGTTACGGATTCTCTTCCCCATGGTTTAGATTTTGCTGTGCCTCTTGATATAATGCATTCTAATCTTATATTAAAAACGATTGAACTAAAAGTTTACTTTGAAAATAATCATTTAATTTATATAATTAATATTCCTTTAGTTGAAGCACAATTATTCTACCTATATAAGGTATCGCCTTTTCCTAAGCTATTAGGCACTAACCAATTTGTTTTGATTCAACCATCTTTTAAATACATTGCAATAGAAGAAACAAAACAGCAGTTCATAACTTTCTCTGATCTCGAATATAATAAATTTATAAAAATAACGGATGATAAAATGATTTGTCAGCAACAAAAACCAGTTTCATTGGCTCATTTAGTGGAAAACTGTGAAATGAAGTTACTTCAAGTAACAAATAAAATTCCAGAAGTATGCGAAAAACATATATTAAATTCTAATAGAGGTATCTTTATTCAGTTACTTACAACTAATACTTGGCTGTTTGCAGTGCCTTGCCCTGAATCATTAACCATTTCATGTATTAATCAAAATAAACCAGTAGACGTTATTTTAAAAAATTGCGGCAGTGTCACCATAGGAAAACAGTGTAAAGCGTATAGTGTTTCAACGATGCTCGTGCCTCACGGTAATGCCTTTCAGTCGAAAATATTTAGTGAGTTTGTTCCGCCATTAGAAATTAGTGAGGACTGTTGTGAAAAAATAAAAAATAATAACATTAACCTGACAGAAATTTTAATAAACGAAAATTATAAGACTCTTTCAAAGCACATTCCTGAACTGAACATCGCTAGCCATAAACTAGACGACATAGAAAAGCTAACAGAAAATCTTAAAAAAAATAATTTTTTGTCAACATATAATATTTCTGGTTCTGTTTTAGCTTACATTGTATCTGTTGTTGTATTATTATTTATTGTTTACAAAATATATTCAAAATGTATAAGAAAAACTTCCTGTTGTGGAATAATACCAAATATTTGCGTAAGGGTAAATCAAACCATTGAACCATCCCCGAGAAGTAATAGATATATAGCTCAGTATACTAGTGAAACTTCTAATAGAATTAATAATGATGATCACCCTGAGGACGATCAACCAGGTATATCATACACGCCTTGCAGAGCTATTGGTCACACGTCCTCAAGACGATCAATTAGATAAGTAATAATATTATGTTTTATTATAAGTAATAAGTTTCTTTAGTAGAATCTAAGTAGATTTAGAATGCCTAATTATTATAAAAAAAAAACAGTTTTCAATATTATATAGGTTAGTATAATATAGAATAAGAACATAGTTCATAGCAAATTTTGTAAAATCATTTCGAACATAATACTTTTGTTAAATATTAGTATCAATTACAAGGATGTATATTTTGTATCATAATTTATATTTTAACTCAGGAACGAAATTTTCTAACCATTTCATTATTATAAAATCTCTCATTTAGGGGGGAGGTGTTGTGACTCCATTATTTAATAGTCATTTTATTTGTGAATAGTCTTAAGTATTATATATTCATTAGTCTAGAGATAGTTTGACACGTAAATGCAATATTTAGACATACATTATATTTCGGCGGAACCTTCCGACAAAAGCTGCTTTAATGGTCGTTTATTGCAAGGGAAATTCTAAGTAAACAATATGTATTTTAAATTCTACTTCAAATTCTATTTTATGCACGTTCTTCCGCCCCAAATATTATTATACCCGAAAAAACCTATCATAAACTCATTTACACTATGTCGATAAAGCTTGGGAAGGTTCAGCTATAAAAACATTAGTAGATATCAAATACGGGAACTGATTCACCCCCCACCACTACTCCTGACCTTGAGAGCCCAGGTGTGCTGTGAAGTTTGGCCTTGAGGCGATGTGACGTCATATGACCTTGAGCGCGCATCACGCTTTTTCTTGAGCGCACACCTGAACTTGAGATTAAGCTCCGCCCCATGACCATGACATTAAACCCCGCCCCAATGACCATGAGATTAAACCCCGCCCCACGACCTTGGGGAATTGCGCATACCACGTTTTCAATATTTGTCCTTGAAGCGATGTGACATCATCATATGACCATGCAAACCATTTCATATAAAAGATTGGTGGTGTAAGCATATTGTGTTATAACTGAAGTGAGACGTGTAATTGAACTTTCAATTAAATTAAACATGAGTTACGTGTGTGATATGTGCGGTGCATCATTTACCCGCAGTTACAGTCTGTTGCGTCACAAAAGAGAGTCGTGTAGGGGAAAACCGGATGATGATTTTGGTGTTGGAGGAAAGCGTGTAAGATTGGATGTTGCAGGACCCTCTTCATCAAATTCCCCAAAAATGCAAAGAACATTGGTGCATAGAAATAATGCATGTATACCATTATCACAAGGTGTAGAAATGATAGATGGTGCCTTCAGAAATCGCATCGCGACATATCGTGTGAGCAGCGACAGTATCCATGTCGATTTTACTGCATTCTTCGATGATATTAAACAGAAAGTGTTGGATTTGGTGCGTCGAATGCTGACATCGCATGGGGCTCTGAAGATAAACATGGTTGTTTTTGGTCAATATCTGCTACCATCTCAGGACGTGTGCAGCGACAAATCGTTTAATACAACCAATCAAGTAATCACGGATGGGGATGATTTGGAAACTGTATACCAATCGTTTGTGGATGCAATGAAGACCCAATCTATGGAATTTCAAGAAAAAGATTCAGGTATGTTTAAATATTTAACAGTGTTGTTTTGTGAATTACAATACTTTGTGTGTTTATAGGGTGGGCGCTTGAGAAAATTCTATATCTGGAAGTGAACATCAACGAGTTTAGGCCAGTAAGCGGCTCATCATACATCAAACTACCGAGATTCATAGAGAGCAAAAAGGCTGTGATTAATGTGGTGAACCAAGACGAGTGCTGCTTCGCTTGGGCTGTAACTTCAGCGATGTTTCCCACAATCAATATGCCAACACAAGTTTCATCATATCCCCATTTTTCAACTGTGTTGGATGTAACAGGTATGGATTTTCCAGTAAAATTGTGTGATATTAGTAAATTTGAGAAACAAAATAACATTTCAGTCAATGTGTATGGTGTAGAATCTACTTTTGAAAATAATAAGATGAAGTATGAAATAGTTGGTCCACTTAGGTATGCGAGCAAAAAATTATTGAATCATGTAAATTTATTGTTATAAACAGTGATTGTAATATTCAAGCTCATGATGATACACATGTTTGCGATGCACGTTGTACAAAAAGTCATTATTGTTGGATCACAGATTTATCTCGATTAGTGTCTAGTCAAATTAGAAAAGTTAAAAGTAAATTGTATTTTTGTGATGGTTGTCTCGTTTATTTTGATTCATTATCAGCTATAACTTTACACCAGAAAAATGATTGTAATCACCTATACACATTGACACCCTCAGAGGATATTAGGGTTGATAAGTTTGGAAAGAGTGTACCTGAAAATATTTTAAAATTTGAAAGCATAGAAAAGCAAATGCGAGTTCCATTTGTCGTATATGCCGACTTCGAATCGGTTCTAAAACCATTACCAATAGCCGAGCCAAGTCCTCAAAATTCTTACACAATGCAGAGTGTTAAACACGAACCATATTCCTTTGCATACGTCATAAAATGTTCTTTTGATGATACTGTTTCTAAATTTGAATTGTACCGCGGAAATGATGCAGCCCAAGTATTTGTTTCTCGTATAGAAAGCGATTTAAGGCACCTTTATAATACATATCTAAAAGATATTAAACCAATGAACCGTTTAACACCTCAGGAAGAGAATGAAGTCGCGAATGCTAAAAGATGTTGTATATGTGAGCAGCCTTTTATCGACAATGAAAAAAAAGTAAGAGATCATTGTCACATAACGGGGAAGAAACGATTTGGTGCTGCTCATTCCGTCTGTAATTTAAATTATAAACTACCTAATTTCGTCCCTATTATTTTCCATAATTTAAGCGGTTATGACTGCCACCTATTTATTAAAGAATTATGTCGTCATGGGGATAATATTAACGTCATAGCCCAGAGTAAAGAAAAATATGTTTCATTTACAAAGAGCATTTACGTTCACGATTATGTCGACAAACAAACCCTATCGATCAAGAAAAAATATTTAAAGTTGCGATTCATTGATAGTTTTAAATTTTTATCCGCTTCGTTGGAAGACTTGGGTAGTGGTTTAGATATTGATAGTTTCAGGGAAACGGGAAAACACTTTCCTGATCGGTATCAATTCGATCAAATGCGGAAAAAAGGTGTTTTCCCATACAGTTTCATTGATTCTTTAGAAAAAATGAATATCCCAAATCTTCCAACAAAAAATCAATTTTATGATACACTAAAAGAGGAACATATAAGTGATGAATGCTATGACAGAGCCAAGGATGTGTGGTCATCGTTCAAATGTAAGAATTTAGGGGACTATTCAGATTTATATTTAAAATCAGACGTGACATTGCTATGCGATGTATTTGAACAATTCCGCGATATGTGTTTAAATATTTATAAACTCGATCCTGCGCATTACTGCACTCTTCCAAGTTTATCATTTGATTGTATGTTGCGCATGACCAAGGTAAAGTTGGAGCTCTTGACTGATATCAGCACAATTAATTTTTTTAAAAAGGGAATTCGCGGGGGTATAAGTCAGTGTTCAGAAAGGAAGCATATTGCCAACAACATATTTTTACCCGACTATGACCCTACAAAACCAGAATCGTTTATTACATATTTAGATGCAACAAATTTGTTTGGTCATAGTATGTCACAAGCATTACCATTTGGAGGTTTTAATTGGTTGTCGGAGCGGGAAATATTGGATTTAAACATATTGGATGTTGCCGATGACAGTCCGGTTGGCTATGTTTTAGAAGTGGATATTCATTATCCGGAAGAATTGCACGATCACCATGCCGATCTTCCATTTTTAGTAGAAAATATTATACCTCCAACGGGAACATCCAAAATGTCGAAATTAATACCGAATGTTAATGATAAGAAAAACTATATTGTACACTACCGTACATTAAAACAAGCAATTAACAACGGCCTAATGGTAATGAGAACACACAGAATTTTAAAATTTGATCAATCTAAATGGTTGAAAAAATATATTGATTTCAATACTGATATGCGGAATAAATCGCAAACAAAATTCGGTAAAGATATGTTCAAATTGATCATAAATGCAATTTTTGGTAAAACCATGGAAAATGTGGAAAATCGCAAGGATATAAAATTAATAACCCAATGGGAAAACTCAAGAGGAAAATGTGGTGCTAGAGCCCTAATAGCTCGTCCTAATTTTAAAAGCTGTTCCATATTTACTCAAGATCTCGTGGCAATACATATGAACCAATTGAAAATTAAATATAATAAACCTATATATATATAGGATTTTCCATATTGGACATGTCAAAAACGGTAATTTATGATTTCTTTTACAATTTTATCAAGACGAAATTCGGTAAAGATGCTTCCTTACTCTACACAGATACAGATTCCCTGATATTAAAAGTATTCACAAATAATTTTTATCGCTGTATGACTGAGAATGCGGATAAATTTGACACGTCAAATTATGTCGAGGGAAATACATTTAATATTCAAAAGAGTATGTCAGTCTTGGGTAGAATGAAAGATGAGTTTCCAGGTGATCCGATAATCAGTTTTTATGGTACCGGGGCTAAGGCTTATTGTATAAAATCGATTAAGAACGAAGTAAAAAAAGCCAAAGGTATCAAGAAATCGGTTATCAAAAATAATCTTAACCTGGAAGACTATCGGAAAGTTGTAGAACAGGGCGGTTTAATTTTTCGTAAAATGAAAACTTTCCGAAGTCAATTACATAACGTTTATACCGAAATAGTAAACAAAGTAGCTCTGTCCCACAGTGATGATAAACGTTATGTAATTCCATCTTCTACAAAAACATTACCTTGGGGTCATAACGACATACAGTTCTATCAAACCACACCTGAGGAAAATGTTCGAAATGTTATGAGTGTGGTCGAAACGTTTTTATCCGAAGACGAAAAATTAGATCAACTTCTTAGTGTGATTTAAACGTTTCTGACTAATGATAATGTTTAATATAACGTGCTGGAAAATCCATACTTTATTGTATTTAGTTTTTTTCATAGAATATATATTTAACCTTGTATATTTCGACGCAAAGATTTTGAAGGACACATCGCAAGGCCGTCCGTGGGTGGAGCTGCATATTCAAGGTTATGGGTGGTGGGGTGGCTGCGCAGTAAAAATTAAGGGGTTGTGTTAGTGGGGGTGTTTGCATAAAACCAGATGTAGACATTGTGTAACTTCAGTCTTAGACATTTGTTCAGTTTCAAAGTTCAGTTAAAATTACTACGCAACATATAAAAATGAGTTCATTCAGTGAATTTGGTGGTTCAATCAATAGTTTTGTTCTTGCTGAGTGTGTTGACTCGCTCGCCGATAATAGTTTCGACATCGAAAAGTTTAATTTTCTAACACCTGGCGCATTCGAAGCAGAGTGTGGTGATGCCGGCAACAACAAATTAGACGCTGCCAGCAACAACAAATTAGATGATGCCAACAACACCAAATTGGACGATGCCATCGGTGGCTACATAAACTGCTTTCCACTAGATCGACAAGAAGAACCGCAGCCCGCAGTGAATATAATTAGCGATATAACAATAAAGGAGGCAGCAAAACCTTCAATACTGAAGAAAGTCCTTATGAAAGGCTCAAGATTTGTACAAGGAAAAAAACGTAAGGTGGAAAGCAGTCAGCCACAACCGTCAACATCTGGGTTGGGGGAGCGTGAGCCACAGCCGTCAACATCCGGGTTGGGTGGGCCGGTGTCACCTATAATCCGACAAAAAAGAAGGATTACAAATAAAGCAAAATTGATGACACCAAAAAAAATTGTTACCGACCAACCCGAAGATGGAGTTCCAAATAATCTGGGGCCATTTTCACAGGATGAAGACGGTGAGGTGATGGCACGATTGACCAATATGAAGACGGTTTGGGGTGATAAATTAGATCAGTGTAGGAGAGAGGCTGTGCGGTGTAGGAGAGAGGCTGAGCGGTATATGAGAGAGGCGAGCGACTGGGAGGCTCGGATGGAAAAGTATGAGCGACGTCTCTCATTCATACGCAAGTAAAAGAAATAAAAAAAAAATAGACTTGAATGTGTAGTTGTAAAATCGGCGTCTTGTGTTTACCATTCTATATTTAATAGGATAGGATAGTTTTTAAATATGTTTTAGTACTAAGTTTTTAACCGAACATCACTGCGGGCGTTTCCCTTCCGATGTAGTTGAACCTTGTCGCTGGTGGGAGGGCTTAAGGTTGTTATATAATAGACGTTTTTTTTTATTTGGTAATTCATTGAGTCAATTATTATAAAACAACCAACCAATACAACTACAAAAAATAATAAGTATTGAAATTAATTTGAAAATAATAATAATTATTTAGTCCTTAAGTAATAAGATGAATTGAAAAAAAATATATTATGTCACATATCTATATATAACCCAGTAAATTGTGTGTGTGTGTCCTATTATGAAAATAAAAGTTTTAATAAACCAATATGTCTCTTATTCCAACGAAAATGTATTAAATGTTGCGAAAATGCGTACATAAACAATTATAAAATTTTTAATAATTTTTAGAATATATAATTAAAAATGTTTTCTTTAGGCCCCAAAAGATATAAACACATCGAAAACTCCCTTTAAGCTCAATTAAAATAGCACCTAAAAATTAGATAGGAAGTCGAAATGGTTTTTTGCCCGTTTTGCCGACCACCTTTGGACGTTATAATATCGAAAACGGTGATAGATAGAGAAAAAAGTTTTAGATAAAAAAATTCCTAAAATCGAGTTCTACAAAAACGTCCACAGGACCTACCTCGTGGGAGTTACCGTTCGAGAGTTACGGACCTCTGAAGTCGGCGATTTACGCGTTTCTTGAAAAATCGCGATTTACGTGTAACTTTGAACTGCTATATCTCGAGAACGGTAGCTCGGACGGGAGCGCGCTTGGTGTTGCCGGACGTAGGTCGTCTAGTGCTACAAAAAGTTAAATGGTGACGATATTGTCCGACGCATTCCTGACTTTGTCAACGCGCTGGTGCACATTTTTGTTTTGAGCGATTCCCGAGCCTCGGGGGTGCGAGATAGCGACTTGGGTTAAATGTAAAAGTTGTTCGCCTAAAAAAAAGTCATCGTTTGGTAAAGTTATCGTTCGTCTATCTTTCGCCGTTACCGAGATACGCTTTTGCGAAGTTGACAAAAAAATTGCGTTTTTTGCTCAGCTACGTCCCCCGCACCTCCTGACAAATTTTTAAAAACAAAAAAAAAAAAAAAAAAATTTGGTTTGATCTGCGATTAGTGTCAATCCAATAATAACCTAACCTAACATAACCTAACCTAACCTAACCTAACCTAACCTAACCTAATCTACACTAATCTACACTAAGCCGGACCTGAACGATCGGGCACACCCAAAATTGAAAATTTTCAAGAGACGAAAAAAGTTTCAAATAAAAAAAAGTTGACTTTCGAGAAAATCGAAAAAAAAAATCAATATTTAATTTTTTCTTTAAAATACTCTATACTTATATTGATAATTTTAAAAACTAGACAAATAACACAAACACATTAATAAAATCATTATTTATTTATAAAATTATATATATATATATATATATATATATATATATATATATATGGTACAATTAAATGTTGACATTCTATACATCACCACCATCCATTTTGCACCATTCCGTAGTAGCATCTTCACGTAGTGGAGTCGGCATTCCCTTCCTGCGTATCTTCTGAAACATCAGGCACTACCCACCAACTACTGTCGGCTGGACCATCAAACTCACCACGTGGTGATGGTGGACTCCACCAACTTGATGAGTCAGGCAGACTGGCTTCAGCCGACTCCTCTTCCTGACCCTCCTCATCAGACGAAGATTTATTTTGCACAACAAATCTCTGACCCATTTCAACTGTTTCGTCGTCGTCGTCGTCGGAATCAGACGAATCTGACCGGTTATTTAACCGCACTGTTTCAACATCAAATACCCAAGAGTTAGAAGAGCTGGAAGACATGTTCGTTTTGCAAACTGATTTGGAATATAACAGAAATCTTAAACGTCAACCTTATATATATACTCTTTGTATCTTATTATGTAGTCCGTTGCGCACCCAAGGTCCTATGACGTCGCATACCCTCAAGGTCGGGGAATATAGCAACGCTCTCGGGGTCGGATCTTAATTCAAGGACGAGTGGAAACCAAATTTTTATATTAATTTACCTTTTAGAACTTAGACTAAAATAAAATTCAAAATAACTGGTGCAATATGTTTTATTATTTAATTGTTGACATTAGTTGCTAAACTATCTATTACACATATATTAAGTTTTATATCAAAACACTAAACTATATAACAATATATGGATATACTAAGATATACTTTAACATATATGCCAAATATAAAGTATAATAATTATAAATAACTAAACGACTAAACAAGCTTATTTGATGCAGAACCATTTAACATATTATAACTAAAAATAGAATCGTGAATTATTAATGCGAAAACTTTAGTGTCTTTAGGAAACCGACTGTTACGTGTTTCAAATTCAATCTTGACATCCACAGTTGACGAGTTTACAGCTTCCACCTGATGCGAGCAGTCAATAACAAACAGCGGATTTTTCATGTATTCGCCAAAATCCATCATTGGATCGTTAAATTCTCGACCATAATAACTGCTTTGGAAGTTTTCATAGTTATAATAGGCCGCTGCATACAATTTCTTTGAAAAATCCAAATTCCATCTTTCATAGGGGAATACTGTTGAATTAAGATAAACTCGAATGTCACTTATATTTGCATTTGTAAATTCAGTCGCATCTTCTTTATAGCTATCCGCTTTTCCAATATTCTGAAATCCGATAATTAAATAACGAGATTTCTCTTAGACTTGTACTCGTTCTTATAGCCCAAACATCGGATGAAGTTTGTCGGAGAGCGGGAAGCTCGTAAAGATCCCACATACGGTAAGCCATTCGGATATTTGCATTATTACCACCTTTATTAATACGTGATAATAGTTTTAGCTTTTGTCTATCCTCGGGAACAATGTGACGTATTTTCCACTCCAGTTTGTCAATTTTAATGTCGGCTTCAACTTCTCCAATATAACAGTTGTTAAAAGTGTGGGCAATTATTATAATCAATTCCTGTTTAATGTTAAAAATCCCTTTCGTATAATCCTCAGCAAAACCCATCAGATATTTTAGGGGTACTTTGCCAGAAAATACATTACTAGCGGTATCCACAATGTGTTGGTTTTCTTCATTTAGACCCCATCCGCATGTAAGAAGCGGTTTCAGCTGTGTACTACCAATGGAAACCATTGTTTTAAGAGCTGTAGTTACACCTGGTTTTCTGACAACTGCAACTTTCTCACCGCCTATCTCATATCGAATTTCCTCAAATAGAAAAGCTAATGAATTATTAGATAAAAAACACTTTTTTGTAGCGTCTTTTGGTTTAAATGTTCCTTCGACATATATGTAGCTTTCCGATATATCCAAAATTATGTCTTGAAAGTGAACTGGGATACGAATTTCATCGGAATTTTGGAATTTAGGTGATCCGTAGGGTTTATATGTATGTTCTTGCAGGCTTATGATAGAATTATTGAAAATAGGTTCAGTAAAAACCTCAATTTTTTCACTACTTGTCATCATGTTCGTTGGCTTCGTACTTTCAAGCCGATGGATTGAAGAAATCTACGATCTTTGGCAGAGAGACGTTGATATCCTTTTGGTCCGACGTCGTGATCGTGAATGAGCTCTGTTTTAGCGACATGTTTCTTTTTATTAGGTTTCGTTATTGTTTGACATATCGGAGAAAACATGTACGGTCGGCGGTTGTAACAAAAACCCATCGTTAGACTAGTTTTTTTAGCTCCAGTTTAATAATAATCTTCTCGTCGTTGAAATCGATAAGATCACCGTTGTCGTCCAAGATGCGTAGAGTAATGTTGTCAATGAACTGACGTCCTTCAGGCTTCAACGGCAAATAAATAAGGTTTGTGGGTTCTTTCGTTATCTTATAACCAGGTTCAACATCAATATCAAATTCAAATAAAATATGACATTCTTGTGAGTTCATGTATGCTCCAGAGATAATATTACAATCAACACGTATTATGCGTACTTTCATAATGTCTACTTGAGAGGTTGATTCATGTTTTTTGTTGTCCGTTGTTAACAATATACGATCAAATCCCAACATCCGACCAATGCAGTTTTCTCCTGTAAAATCCATAATGTATTTTGTTTTTATTTCACATTTCAATGTGTTATTATTGGGTGTTAATGAAAATATTTTATCATCATTATCTCTCGTGGATAGTTGTAGGGCAGTTTTCATTGCTTTTTCAATCTCGTGCACTTCATATACTCCGGGAGGGATTGTTAACTTTATAGATGGTGAAGTTTTGTCATTTTTTTTCTTATATGCAAATGAATTATTGCTTTCATCAATATTAAAAATAGAATTATATGTGTAAAATCCAACAAGTGCAAGCCCATATTTATTGACTGTACTGAGTTCTAATGGTGGGTAAAAATCTGTACTTAACACGCTCGAGCGTCCTGTTAATGTGAATGTGTACGACATGACTGATAAAAAATCTACTGTTTTTAGCTTTTATTGTTGTCGACAGCAGTTTATATTGCTATAGGTTGTACACCGTTTACTTGGTTTTGAAATTTTAAACCAATTTTTTTCTGTTATTTTTACATCACTTATTTTACAGGAACAGCAAATCAATCTCCTAGGCTGGTCCATCACATTCATCTCCATTCAGATTCTGGTAATTATGATGGTCCGTACAATACTGATACTTTAACATGTCTATGTCACATTTCATGTGTTCTGGTAATTTATCCCAAACAAGTGCGATTTCATTTGGGGAACAAGCAATCATTACCTCCTTGGGTATGTTTTCTAACTCTTTAGAAGTCATTTTTAATAAACTACCGGAACGATAATAGGCTTTTAACGAAGACGCCATCTTTTTATAACCATCCCGATCCATTTGGGGGGTATAAGACATATTGACTTTTTTACGATTGAGAGAGAAACTTTAAGCATAAATGACCGCACCAGACTGTCCCAAATTTTTGTTGTCGATCGTATGTATAGTAAATTTCCTTTGCTGCTTCCCCACCCATTCGCAGATATCGAACCAGTTCAGTTGGTGGTGGTAAATCACCAAAGCTGTCGTAATATGTAACTTCTGAATCATTCTTTCGATACGCCACCCAATGTGTTCCAAATCCCATTATACTGTCCAAATTAAGAATACCAGATTCATAACGTCGAGGACCTCGTCAGGAAGTGAATCTCGCATAAATACACCTCTAAAGTATGGTACTTGTAGCTGTAATGCATACCTTTCTAGATCAATATTCGATAATGGCCTTCGAGGAAGGCATTTTACTAGTTTTTTGAATGGTTCATAAAAAGCCCTAAACCTGTCCTATATGGTTTCAAATACATTCCACCTCCATTCGATTTTAGCTGTAACTCACCACCAGTTTTTGGGTAGTGGCATTTTTTGCTGTTTTTACTGCACGCACTACCCCTGCAACACCACCTGCTAAGGATCCTAATGCTGAGAGCCCAGCAAATATTGGTATCAAAGGTAATAAGCCACCAACCTTTGGAACAGGTATAATTCTAGGTATGCGTATCTTCCGCTTACCACCACGGGCTTTTAATAATTTCCTTGCCGCAGCCACTGCTATTCTAGATGCGTTAAATATGTCTTTTTCAGCAAATTTCTTACCACCAGCCTTAGCTAATTCAGCTCGAATGGGTTGTCGCAATGTCGATCCAAAAGTAAACTTGGACACTCTTTTGTTTTTACATGTACGTTTCCCTTTCACAAATCGTCGTCGCTTTCCTTTGGAGCTCTTTATTTTAGCTGAATGCGTTGAAACACCCGTACCGAAACGTTGTTTCGCCTTCATAATATTTGTTACCAACCAAGCAGATATTTTTTCACCTGCACTAGCGTCTTTTGATTTTACTCTCTCCCAAGCACGTTGTTCAAGATCGTAATCAGCTTGATGGCGTGAACTTAGGTTATTTTCGGTTTTTGAATATGCTATATCGTGTTTCTTACACGCTGCATCTAATGGGTTAATTCCCAAATCACCTCTCGCTAATCGCTTTGTAAGTTTGGTGCCTGGCCCACAATATTGATAACCGGGAAGGTGTAACTCAAACGGTAGTTTATTAATTATGAATTCACTATACCACACCCAGTCTTCTCGAATATCGAGAGCGTCCACTTCGTTGATGGTCTGCA